>CAUYRH010058589.1:0-15731 GCA_963574655.1 Perodicticus potto
CAGAGCTCTCTGAGAGAATGATCTGTTTTTGCTCTCCATTTCTCTTCCTCTTTGAGAGTTTGGGAATGTTTGAAAGCTTTGTCTTCAATGTCAGAAATCCTTTCTTCTGCTTGCTCCATTCTGTTACTGAGGGATTCTACTGTATTTCTCAGATCTTTGAGGGCTGCAAATTCTTGTCTCAATGTGTCAAAATCTGGTGATTTTGTCTTTGAATTCTTTAAATTCTTGAGACAACTTTTGAAATGCTCCTTGAATTTCTAATACCAATTTTTCCTCTATTTTATTAATCTTATTTCCAATCCAAATTCTGGGTTCGGTTTCTGACATCTCAGCCATCTGTTTATGAATGGAATCTTCAGTTGTGTTTTCCAAATTGTTCTTGGGGGTGGGGGTTGATCTACTATGGTTATTCATGTTACTGGAGCTTTTCTGCGGATTCCGCCCCATGATTATTTTACACCATTTGGCTAGATGAACAGATAGGGAGAATTTGGGTTGGGGGTTCCAGGAGTAGTGATTGGCCAGTCCTTTGTCCAAAAGCTGGGACTGGTATCTGTACCTTTTCCCCTAGAGCTTCACCAAGCACCCGTACAGTGCTACTGCCTGAGAAACTGGGGACTTTCTTGGTGTGGTGGGGCTAAGTGGTTCTGTTTTTCAGCTGGTTTTGGTCTTACCCTAGTGAATCAGTTACTCTGGGTTGAAATCTGAACTGTGGAGAAATACCAGCTATTAAGTCACCCCGGCCCCCACAGGCAACAATTGGAAAAGGAAAATCAAACCTTTCCACAATCACACACCCAGGGTACAACTTTGGATAGTCTCTAAGTGGTTGGCCCATTTCGAGAGGTCCAAATCAATTGTCCCAGTCAGCACTGTTCTCAGGTGGGAGAGTTCAAAAGGTCTCCAGCAACTAGATAGTGAGGGTCTGCGACAGCTTGAGTATGACTCGCTCCGGTGCTCCGTGATGTCAGAAGGACCCACCCAGCAAACAAATTGGTCTGGGAAGGTTGATGTGTCCTTCCTCACCTTGTACTTCTGTCATACCCAGTCACTGGTAACCCTGTAGGACTTTGACTCAATCCCTCCAATGAACAGATGCTCCAGGGGTTTTGCACCTCCCTGAGTCACAGGGAGATCTATGTCTCCTCTGCCAAGTTGCCACTCTCTGCCGCTATCCAGCAGGGGGAGGTGAGGCTTGACAACCTCAGGTGCATAACGAGGGCTGGGGTGTTTCACTCATTTCCAGCCCTGCCCCTGATTGATGTTGCTGACAGAACAGAACAACTTTGCATAATTTGTTTCTGTCCCTGGAATACAGATGCTGTTTGAGTAATTCTGCCCTGTCTGTGCCACTGCGCAGTCTTGGCTGCAGTTCCTGAGACTCAGTGAAGCAGTCCTCTGGGTCAGCCATTCCCTGGGAGTCTGCTGTCTCTGTGTGTGCGTATTCTAGTCCCTGCACTCTGCCTAGGCTGGTACCACCTCAGGCATACCTTTTATTCATGAGGCCTGAGTTTCAGTCCCAGATCTGCTCCATTAGTGGCTGCTACTGGAGAAGATGCCCAGCTTCCTCTGGTTACCCAGAGAGACTGGGAGTGTCCTTTCACAATATCCCTAGGGCTGTAAGCTCTATTGTTCCAGCTGCAGCTGCTGTTCTGTGCCTTGAGGGCACCGCTGCTCCTGTGTGCTTCCCTCTTAGCCTCTCTCCTGTGCCAGAAAATCAGCACAGATTGGCAATAACCCATGCCTGGTCCACACCCCTTGAGAAAATGCCCAAGATTCTGGACTCCACAGGGGACAGGTTTCTAGATCTTGGGGTAAGAGTGGAAGGGAGTGCTGGGAGTTCAAATTGTAGGCAGAAAATATATACAGTTTTATAAAGTTTTATGCCTGGCAGGAGAGTGCTATGGCACCCTAGTAGGGGAAGGAGTTCTGGTTTTTAGATAAAACCTCCTGTGGGATAAAATGGGAGGATATTTAAACTCCACTGGCTTGTTTGTATGGAGTATATTGCAAGCCATTCTCATGGGGGAGGGGACTCCTGTCTGCTTGGCGATGGTTTTCGCAGCTTTTGTTTGTATACTTGGGGTCACAGATCGTCTCAGCAGGGTGGATGTGCGTTCTTCAATCTTCTCTCTTGGCTCAGTTCTGCACCAGTGGCTTTCTTGCTAAACTTATGTCCTTTAACTCTCCTTCTCGATGGGAGCCTTTTTGGAAAGCTGGCTCCAGTCGGCCATCTTGCCTCCACCTCCTAATCTATCTTTTTATTTAGA
The DNA here is from genome assembly GCA_963574655.1 of Perodicticus potto. Lineage (NCBI taxonomy): Eukaryota > Metazoa > Chordata > Mammalia > Primates > Lorisidae > Perodicticus > Perodicticus potto. The sequence continues at coordinate 2,271 of CAUYRH010058589.1, forward strand.
CTATTTAAAGACTTTTTTGCTGTCTTTGGATAGGAAAGCATATGATGCATTTAGGTCTGGATTTCTTTTGTTTATCCTGTTTAGATTATGTTTGAATTATATTATAGTTGACTTCTTGAATCTATAGATTCATGTCTTAAGTCCATTCTAGAAAATTCTCAGCTTTTGTCTGTTCAAAATTTTACTTCATCCCATTGTCTTTCTTCTGTCTGTATGCTAGCTTTAAAAAATCTAGCATTTTCACTATGATATTCCTTGGTTCATTAGCCCCTCTTCTGAATTTTCCATCTTTTGTCTCTCTGGTATATCTTTAAGGACATTATGAATTATGTGTTCTGGTATATCTTTAAAGACAAACTCTTCTCTTAAATGGAGTATATGTTGTTTAATTTGTCAGGTTCTTAATTTTAGGCTTTTAAATTTGTTCTTGAATTTATATTTGATTCATTTTCAAATCTACTATGTCAATTTTTATATTTCCCAGTGTCCTGCCAATGTTTTAAAATTTTCATAAAATTTACAATTTAACTATTTCTGTGTACAATTCAGTGGCATTAACTGTAATCATATAGTACAGCCTTTATCACTGTATATTTCCAAAACTTTTGCATCACCCCAAACAGAAACTCTGTAATCATTAAGCAGTAGCTCCCCATACCCTCTTCCTACATGCCTGGAAACAACCACTCTACATTCTGTATTTATGAATTTGCCTATTTTAGATAATTTGTATAAGGGTAATCATACCATATTTGTCATTTTTTATATGACTTATTTCACAGAGCATGATGTTTTCAAAATTGTGTCATAGCATGCATCAGAATTTCATTCCTTTTAAGTAATAGTCTAAGTAATATTCTGTTTTATGTATTATTCATTCATTTATTGATAGATACTTTCTTTTCACCTTATTACTTGTGATTAATGCTGCACTGAACACTGCCATACAAGTTATCTGTTTGAGTCCCTGATTTCAATATTTTAGATATATATCTTAAGAGTGGAACTGCTGGATTATATGGCAATTCTGTGCTTAACTTTCTGAGAAACTACCATAATGTTTTCCACAGTGTCTGTTATCAGTTTATAGTCTCACCAGCAATGGATAAGTGTTCCAGTTATCCTACATACTCACGAATACTGGATATTTTTATTTAAAAAATCATCTTAATAGGTATGAAATGGTATCTGATAATTTTGATTTATATTTGCCAAGGGAATAATGATGTCAATCATCTTTTCACATACTTATTGGTCATTTGCATATCTTCTTTAGAGTAATGATTATTCAAATCTCTTGCCTAATTTTATTTATTTTTTATTTTTTTAGTATCAGGTTAATGTGAGGGTATAAACAACAAGGTCAGAATATTTGACTTTGTTAGGTAAAGTCCCTCTTGTAGTTATGTCCCTCACCCCAAATGTGTGCCAAACACCAATACATTGTGCCCATTAAGAGTGAGCACATCAATACCCCTCCTCCCCTCTTCCCACTCCTTCATTACCTCTCCTCCCAACTTGAATTAAAATGAGTTTTCCTCCTATGTGGGCATGAATTAGATAACCTACTGACTCCTTATTAGTATTGAGTACATTGAATATTTGGTTTTCCAGTTTTGTGATACTTTACTAAGAAGAATGTGTTTCAACTCCATCAGGGTTAATACAAAAGATGTAAAGTCATCTTTTTTATAGCTAAATAGTAATCCATGTCATACATATACCACAGTTTGTTAATCCATTCCCAAGTTGATGAGCATTTAGTTTGTTTCCACATCTTGGCGATCATAAGTTGGACTGCAATAAACCATCTAGTGCAAATGTCTTTATTATAAAATGATTTTTTTTCTTCTGGGTAGATGGCTGGTAGTGGGATTGTGGGGTCAACTGGGAGGTCTACTTTGAGTTCATTGAGGATTCTCCATACCTCTTTCCATAGAAGCTGTATTAGTTTGCTGTCCCACCAACAGTGTAAATGTGTTCCCCTCTCTTCACATCCCTTCTAGCATCTGCAACTTTGGGACTTTGTGATGTGAACTAAATTTATTGGGTTCTGCTGATATCTCAGGATGGTTTTGATTTGCATTTCTCTGATAATAAGGGATGATGACCATTTTTTCAAATGTTTGTTAGCCATTTGTCTATCTTCCTCTGAGAAGGTTCTGTTCATATCTTTTGCCCAGTGATAAAAGGGATAGTTTGGTCTTTTTTTGTTGGTTAATTTGAGTTCTCTGTAGATCCTAGTTATCAAGCCTTTGTCAGATTCATAGCATGAAAATATCTTTTCCCATTTTGAAGTTTGCCTATTTGCTTTTATTTTCATGTCCTTAGCTGTGCAGAAGCTTTTAAGTTTAATTAAGTCCCATTTGTTTATTTTTGTTGTTGTTGCAATTACCATGGAAGTCTTCATAAAATTTCCCAGGCCAATATCTTTAATAGTTTTTCCCACACTTTCTTCTAGAAGTCTTATCATTTCATGTCTTAGATTTAAATCTTTTATTGATTTTGAGTCAATTTTTATAAGTGGTGAAAGTTACAGGTCCAATGTCTGTGTTTCACATGTGGTTATTCAGTTCTCCCAGCACCATTTGTTGAATGGGGGTTCTTTTCCCCACTACATGCTTTGTTTGGTTTATCAAAGATCAGATGGTAATAAGAGATAATGGTTTCAACTCTTGGTTTTCTATTCTGCTCCATATGTCTATGTCTCTATTTTTGTGCCACTAACATGCTGTTTTGATTACTGTGGACTTGTAATACAACCTAAGTCTGGTAGAGTGATGCCTCCAGCTTTGTTTTTATTACTAAGCATTGCCTTGGCTATATGAAGTTTTTTCTGGTTTGATACGAAACAAAGAACTCTTTTTTCCTGTTCTTCAAAGTATGATGTTGGTATTATAATGGGGATTGCATTGAATCTGTAGATTGCTTTGGGTAGAATAGACATTTTAAGAAAGTTGATTCTTCCCAGCCAGGAGCATGGAATGTTCTTCCATTTGTTAATGTCTTCTGCTATTTCTTTTCTTAGTGTTTCATAATTCTCTTTGTAGCAGTCCTTCACCTCTTTTGTCAGGTATATTCCTAAGTATTTAATTTACTTTGAAGTTACAGTCAAGGGAAACTAATTGATTAGCTTCTCAAATTGGCTGTTATTGGCATATACAAAAGCTGCTGACTTGTGGACATTGATTTTATACTCTTGAGAGGTTATTGCATTTCTTGATCACTTCCAGGAGTCTATGGCTGAGTCTCCGGGGTTCTCTAAGTATAAGATCATGTCATCACCAAAAAGCAAAAGTTTGACTTCCTCTACCCCCATTTGGGTGCCTTCTTTTGCCTGATTGGCTAGAACTTCTAGCACTATGTTGAATAATAGGAGATAGAGGACATCCTTGTCTGGTTCAAGTTCTAAGTGAAAAAGCTTTTAGTTTTATTCCATTCAGTATGATATTAGCTGTGGATTTGTTATAGATGGCTTCAATCCATTCAAGAAATGTACTACTTATGCTTATATTCTTAAGGGTTCCTGTTAGAAAAAGATGCTGAATTTTTATCAAAGGCTTTTTCTGCATCAATTGAGAGGATCATATGGTCTTTGTTTTTGCTTCTATTGGTATGGTTAATTATATTTATGGATTTACATATGTTAAACCAGCCTTGCATCCCTGGCATGGAGCCTACTTGATTGTGATGTATAATTTTTTAATGTATAGCTGTAATCTATTGGCTAAAATTTTGTTGGGTATTTTTGCGTCTTTATAAATTAGTGAAATTGGTATGTAGTCCTCCTTTATAGTTGGATCCTTTCCTGGTTTTGGAATCAAGGCGATGTTTGCTTCATAGAGTGTGTTGAGGAAGTTTCATTCCTTCTCAATGTTTTGGAATAGCTTCTGCTGTATAGGTCTGATTTTGAAGGTTTGATTGGAATAATGATGTGAAGCCATCTGGTCCAAGGGATTTTTGTGCCAGAAAATTTTTTATTGTTTCTTCAACTTTAGTGCTTTCTATTGGTCTGTTCAAGAGCTCTATTTCCTCCTGGTTAAGTCTAGGGAGATGCTGTGATTCTGGTATTTGTCTATTTCCTGCACATTGTCAAATTTCTGGGTATAGGGTTTCTGGTAATAGTCAGAAATAATCTCAGGTATCTCTTGGGTATATGTTGTTGTATATGTTTTAATTTCCCATTTTTGATTCTTATAATGGTTATAAGAGATTACTTTCCTGTTTCTGGTTAATTTGGCCAAAGGTTTATCAATTTTGTTTATCTTTTCAAAGAACAAAGAATTCTTTTTGTTTTAATTTTCATTTATTTCTTATTTAATTTTGCTTATTTCTTTTTTCTTCTAGAAAAGAAGAAACAAGATTCTTGGGATTAGATTACTCTTCCTTTTCCTTAAGATGATTCATTAGGTTGCTGATGTGCTCTTTTTCCGTTTTTCAGATGTAGGCATCTAATGTGATAAATTTCCCTCTTAGGACTGCTTTTGCAGCATCTCACAGGTTTTGGTAACTTGTAGCTTCCTTGTTATTATGTTCAAGGAGTTTAACAATTTCCTCCTTCATTTTTTCCATGACCCAACTATCATTCAGTATAAGATTGTTTAATTTTCATGCCTTCATGTGGGGATGAAAATTTTTGTTGGAGTTGAGTTCCACCTTTATTGGCTTATGGTCTGAGAAGATACACAGTATAATTTCAGTTCTTTTAATTTTGTCAAGGTTTGATTTGTATCCTAGGATATGATGTATTTTGGAGTATGTTCCACGGGCTGTTGAATAGAATGTGTATTCCTTAGCTTTGGGATGATGAGTTCTGTATATGTCTATCAAGCCCATTTGTTCTAGGGTCATGTTTAAGCCCCAGGTATATTTATTTAGTTTCTACGATATTTCAGCTAGAGGGATGTTAAAGTCTCCAGCTATTATAGTATAATAGGATATCATATTGCTCAGACCAATTAAGGTCTTTTGCATAAATCTGAGAGCATTTAAATTGGGTGCATAAATATTTAGAATTGAAATTCTTATTATATTGTTCCCTTGACCAGTATGAGGTGGCTACTTTTTTCTTTTTTGAACTTTAGTTGCTTCAAATCCACTGGTATCTAAAAATAAGATTGCAATACCTCCTTTCTTCTGATTTCCATTTGCTTGAAATATTATTATGCAAACCTTTACCCTGAGTCTTGTTTTGTCCTACAGGATTAGGTGTATTTCCTAGAGACAGCATATGGATGGCTTGTCCTTTTTTTAAATCCAATCAGCTAGCCTGTACTTCTTCAGTGGGGGAATTCAAGTCATTAACATTTATTAAGAGAATTGGTAAGTGTGGTGGAGTTCTATTCATATTATTTTTGTGAAAGTTTATTGCTTAGTTTTATCCTTTGTGCCATTGTGAAAGCTAGGTTTTGTCCTTTAATTTCTGAGCATTTATTTTGCTGGTGGTCCATTGTGATGGTTAGTGTATAGTATAGGTCTATGAATTTCCTAAAGACCTGGTCTTGTTGTGGCAAATTTCTTCAATGTTTACATATCAGTAAAAGACTTAATTTCTCCATAGAGAAATATTTTGAAGCTTAGTTTAGCAAGATACAGAATTCTGGGCTGAACATTGTTTTGCTTAAGAAGGTTAAATATAGATGACCATTCTCTTCTGGTTTAGAAAGTTTCAGCTGAAAAGTCTGCTGTCTCCATGATAGATTTTCCCCTGTAGGTCAGTTGGTGCTTACTCCTGGCTGCTTGAAGAATTTTCTCTTTTGTCTTGACTTTATACAGGCTAATTACAATGTATCTTGGAGATGCTGTATTTGTATTGAGATGAACCTAAACTCAATATCCCTCTAAAAGGAGTGTTTTGGAATGCTTAGTGATATTTGGGAAATTTTCTTTTATGATATCCTGCAGTAGGGCTTCCATTTCTTTGGGACATTTTTCTTCCCTTTCAGTGATATCTATAATTAGTATGTTTGAACACTTTATGAAGTTCCATAATTCTCTGAATGTTCTGCTTTCTTTCTCTTTTCTGCCTCTTTAGCTGCCTGTGTTAGCTCAAGAGCTTTATCTGTGAGTTCTGAGATTCTTTCTTCTCTATGCTATAATATGTTATTGATGTTTTCCACGACATCTTCAAGTTCCCCAATGGACTTTTTCATTTCCTTAAGTTTCACTATATCCTTTCTATGTTCTTCATGTCATTCATCCATTTTTTTGATTTTGTTTTTCCACTTTCTTGTCAATTCCTTTTATTATTTTTTCATTCATATTTTAAATTCAATTTCTTTCATGTATATTAATTATGTATAGGTAGAATCCCCTGTAATAGTTACCTCATGATCCCTTGGGGGGAGGGGTGCACTGTTTTGGTTTTTCATTTTACCAGAATTTTTTCTGTTGGTTCCTCCTCATGAGTATTTTCTCTTTGTTCATTTTCTTCTCCTACTTTTTCCTCTGACTACATTTTTCACTTTAAATTACCTGTCTCAGAGCTTAGGTGGTGAAGTGCCCTTTTTGTATAAGGCCAAAAAGAAGAGAAAGGTACAGAGTGAGAAGGGAGAAAGAAAACAACTGTAGAAAAGGAGAGAAGAAGGACAGAAAGAGAGAATGAGAACAACAGGAGAAATGGCGTTGTTTAGCAGGATGTTTTGATCACACTTGCAACTCTAGAACTTTGGGGGGGGGCTGGGCTAAGTTAATCCTTCAAAGTTATGAGCTTCTTACCAGGCTGGGAAAAAGCAAGATGACACCTTTGCAAAATATAGGAAAAAAAATCAGCAGTATGTAGCAACGGGGACCTACCAAAACCATCTTTCCAAAGGCCAAGGTAGAAGGACACCCTAGACCATGATCTCAGGGTCCCCTTGAGCCAGACCAATGCCATGAACCCCCCCAGTCAGAGCAATGCCATGACATCTCAGTCCTCAGAGAATTGAAAAATGATGTAAAATAAATAGATAAAGAAAATTAAAAATATAATCATATAAGATAAGGAGAAAATAGGGAAGCATCTTAGCTGTTGGATGAGAAATTTATGTGGGAAAGATGAGAAAAGTAGAAATATCTCTTAGAAAAGAGAGAAAAAAGGAGAGAAATCAAAAGGAAAGAAAGAATAAGAGATTGAAAAACCATAACACAAATAAAGGAGCCCTTGCTATTGGAGAAATGAAAAATGAAAAAATAAAATACAACCAAACAAAAACAAAGCAAAACAACAACAAAAAAGAAAAAAGGTAAGGAAAAAGTTGAGAATAGGAGCAAAAAGTGAAAGAAAAACCATATGGGTTTTTCTTTCACTTGTATCTCCTGGACACCAGGTGACACTGTGGTATTAGGAGATGGAGAACACATACACTGTTTTTGCCATGTAAAATAGGTTAGACACCTCTCTCTAGTTGCAGAGGAGACCTGGTCCTGTCTTCTTGACTTATTTGCCCTCCATCAGGGCCAACTTCATCAACATTCAGTCCCCTTGGTTTAGGAGGCTTAACACTCTTGCCAGATTTTTTAGGAAGCACATTAAATAGTGCCCCCTGACAACAAAGTGGCCTTCCCAGGAATGTGGGAGCTGCTTAGCTCATCCCAAGGATGGTTTCCTGAGCTCAGCAGGTATGCTAGAGCTGGCTGTGCACTAGGATCCCGAGGAGTGCTTTTCTTGCAAGGCCTTCCCAAAATGACAGCACCCTGATGATAGCCATACTGATGGGAGAGCCACCCCACCTGCTATTCAATACTGGCTGCTTGATGCTGTTTGAGTCTACTTGCTAATTTTGGCCTTCCAAGGCAGCTCCAGTGAGCAGCTCAGTCCAAAATCCAAAAACTGTGGACAGTCTTTTCCTGTACCCAGTTATCTGCAGGAGGACTGCACAGATGGCTCCTGCTTATATCCAGGCACTTGCTTCCTGTGATGGTTTTCCTCTGCTCTAGACCTCCTCACTGGCTTCTGTACTCCCCCACTGCTTCACTGTGACTTTGGAATGATATCCCTTGTTAGTTTTCCTCAGCCAGAGGTGGCTGAAGTGCTCTTTCCTGTGTCTCTCCATCAGTGGCTAGTAAGGAGATGCATCCAGTCTGCCATCTTGGTCACCTCCTCCTCCTGCCCAATGTTAAATTGGATTGTTTATCTTTTTGCTGTTCAGTTGTAGGAGTTCTTTATGTATTTTGGGTTTTAATCCTTCATTAGATGTATGATTTGCAAATATTTTCCTCATTCTTTAGATTATCTTTTTACTTTGATAGTAAGTATACTTTGATGTACAAAAGTTTTTAATTTTGATGAAGTACAATTTGTCTGTTTGTTTGGTTTCTGCTGCTATTCTGCAATATTCTCATTGTCATATCAAAGTAGCTATTGCCAAATTGAAGGTCATGAAGATTTACCCTTATGTTTCCTTTTAAGAGTGATTTTGTTTGGTCTTTTATTTAAGTCCTTGATTCATTTTGAGTTTTTGTATTATGCGGTAGGGGCCTATTTTATTTTTTGTGGTATGTGAAAATTTAGTTTCCCTAGCACAATTTGTTGAAGAAACTATATTCTTTCCCCCACTGAAAGAACCTGGGACTCAAGATTACCTTTTCATTGAATTTGAACTTGCCTGATTATTCCAATATTTGAGGTTTTGAATCCATTTCTATTCTTTGAATCTGCTGGCTCTGGCACCTGTGTCTTAGTTTCTTATGTGCCTAGTTATCTTTGATTTTATGGAGGTTATTGGATTTGAAAAATTGTTCGTAGGAATAATTTGAGACTCAGAATGATGTGCAATATTTTTCAGAAAACTGGAGTTTGTTTTTGTGCCAGACCTTAATTCAAGTTCAAGGCTTTAAGCTGCATGAATCACTTAGGTGACTGGGAGCTAGGTTATAAGCCCATGTGAGAATAGCGTTCCTACTGTTTCATGCTCACTCTAAGGATATAGTCTTTTTTTTTTTGTTCTGTGCTGGGTAGTGTCCTCTACTCTACCCTTATCCTAGGTAGTGGTTTATCAAAGTTCCTAACTTTGGTGAAACTTGGATTTTGGCACTTTTCCTCTATCCCCAGGAGGCAGCCAAAACCACAGTGCAGTTTTACAGATATTCCTTCCATATTAGAAACTACTCCCAAAGCAAGAGCAACTTTGAGTTCTAGACACCTCCATGGGTTTGGATATTCTTTAGTTTTAGGTCTACTAATATTCAATTACTTTTTTTTTAGCTCTTTGATATTTTAAGGAAAATTTAAACATATTTTGTTCACCTTTTGTGTGTTTAATATAGGGTGGTTGGCCCAAGATACTGAAACAGCATTATCAGAACTGATTATCCTTGAAAATGTTTATTTTCCCAATAGGCTTGCTAATGCTTATCATTAACAAATTTATTAATGAAGCCATTTTCTTCAAAAGCAAGATGAAAAGAACAAATACTAAAGTTCTATTTAGTTTCCACAATAAGACTCTGTTGTCCAGTTAATAGCAGTCATGATTTTATTTCCATTTTGAAAACTACTTCCTGGTATGCAATATGTTTAACCTGGAAGAAAGTAGGCCAAGTGAATTTTGATGTCTACCTACAAAGTTTAAGAAATACCATTGGGAAGAAGAGGTAGTCTTGTTCTGTATTTCCAAAGGTAAATTTAGGACAGGGAATGGAAATTTCAGAAATTGGTTTCTCTTTCACCAAAGAAAAGCATTGTTAGAATAACTTACAGTGGTGAATATTGTTGTAGATAGTCAGATTTTGGTCATCTAGCGTTTATTTGATTTGTTTTGTTTTTTCATTTGTATTTATTTGATACCTCTTTTCTGCCTTTTTATTATTTTTATGTCCCTTATAACTCAATCCCTGTCCAACAGTGATACGAGACCTGAGTCTGAGAAATCACAGCACTGCATAACCCCATGATTCCCCACTTCCTAAAATAAGGACTGAATATTACAAGGCCTACATTAAACCAATCAGAACCAAAAAGATGCAATCTTGAGACTATTGTGTGAGCTATCCAGCAATCTTTTTCTGTTGGTCCTGATGAAGAGAATGGGTGGCTACAGCTGCCATTGTGCTATTCCACTGAGGGAAAAGCAGAGATTACATATGGGAATAAAACAGACCCTGGTGACATTGAGTTGTGATCATGCTAAGGCTGAAGTTAAGATCCTAGAAGGTTCATAATCTATGATATGAGAAAATAAGTCCCTATTTTGCTTAAGCAAGTTTGGGTTTTTCTGCCATTTGAAATGGGAGAGTTTTAATTAGCCTGGGTAGCAAAATCTCTATTCACAGTAGGATTCACACAGAAGAGGATGACTGGCCTTTAGAGCAGGTGTGGATGCCTAGATTATGTGAAAGTTTGGCTTTGAGACTTCCAACTCTAGACTCTTGGCTTCTCCTAAATTCTCTTTTGTTTTACTTGTGTTCTTCCTAGCAGACTTGGTAGCCTTAAAGAGACTCCAAGAACCCTGGATCGGCCATCCTTCAGGTCAAGCAATATAGAAGTTAATACATGTCTAGCCTTGGGATGGTATGTTTAATAGATAAACACTTAATGCTCAATCTTAGAATGAATTTTTTACACAGAACTGGATTATTCACTTTGCACTAAAGTAAGTTATCTTTTTTAGCCAAAACAAGGCTTCCTGACAGGATTTGCATCATAGCCTTGGCTGAGCAATGACTTTCTTAAAAGGATGAATTATTGATTATTATATGTAATCTGCCTGAAAGATGAAGGAAAACTGTTTAATTTTAAAAATGTTCATATTCAGATAAATACACACAAAAAGAAGTTTTCATTACTGTACTTTAACTCTCCATTATTTAATAATTCCATGAATATTTATGAAAACTGGATCTGAGTTGTATCACAGTGTTTGGATATTTTTAGGCCAACGTAAGTAATATTCCCCATCTGTGGATTTCAACGTTTTCTCTCCTTTTGTTGTCATAATTATATATATTTTAGTCCAGATGTTTAATTTATTTTTAAAATGGGAAAATTTCTTTTCAAATCAACTGCAATAGCAAGTACATAATAATGATGACTTACATTTGTGTGATGTGCTTAATTTTGCAAAATGTTTTCACCTCAATTTCCTCGATGTGTAATAGTTAATTAGCACTTAGCATGTTCTAAGTGCTTTGCTAGGAACATTACATGGATATTATTTAGTTCTCAAAAAACCCCACAAACTACTATTATTATCCATATTTTGTATATTAAGAAACTGAAGAGTTAAGAGAGTACCTAGTTTTCCTAGAGCCAGACAGACATGCTCACCGAGCTCGAGTTTAAACACAGGTGCTCTTACCTGGGGCTCAAGCTTTTAGCCCATATCCTAAACAATCTCAGTAAATCCTATGTTTATTTAAAATTTCATTTGGCCATTTGTGGGAATCTAGAATTCTACCAGTCATTTTGTGAAGCCATTGCATTATTATCTCCATTTATCAGAGAAGGAAAGTAAGGAAGACATGGATAAAATGACATGAGAAGAGGTCACCTTCCTGTATATTGTGCTGAAATTCCTTCCATCACTAAGAGATCAGATAGTACTTTCATTAAAGCAAGAAGACTTATTTATTTATTCATTTATTTATTTTTTAGACAGAGCCTTAAGCTGTCACCTGGATAGAGTGCTGTGGCATCACAGCTCACAGCAACCTTCAATTCCTGTGCTCAAGCGAGTGTCCTTCCTCTGCCTCCCAAGTAGCTGGGACTACAGGCGCCTGTCACAATGCCTGGCCATTTTTTGGTTGCAGCCGTCATTGTTGTTTGGCAGGTCTAGGCTGGATTTGAACCCGCCAGCTCAGGTGTACATGGCTGGCACCTTAGCCTGTTGAGCCACAGGCGCTGAGCCAAGAAGCCTTTCTTTTGAGTCCCTTTACAATACTTTATAGTTATAATGGAAGTATATTTTAAACAAGTATAAGAGCAAAAAAAATCAAAGTATCTTATTTTCTCTAAATCATGCTTTAAACTTACAGCCAAGTGGGCTGTAAGGAAAGAAATTTCCAGTCATTTTGGAAGCTTCCCTCCCCTTTCCAGGGGACACATTTAAATTTTAGAGACACAGATTATAACCAGAAAATGGTGAAAAGACTCCTTTGTCACAGCCTCTACGGAAACCTCCATTATCAATTCTGAGGTGGGGAGGTAGGATCTGAACACAAAATTTCAATTGTTTTTGTGCCGAGTTTAGGTGGAATTTTTAATGACTATGTCCAGTTTCCCCTGGCAGCCTTTCTTTTCTCCAAGATCTGGTCACATCTCTCAAGTACCACACCTTGTGGATCTTTGTCTTTCATTCTTGGGGCATCTCTTCTTTTATTCTCTTGTTTCAAATGCTGTTCCTGTCACCTCCAAGACTTCCACCAAATGGAAGATCCTAGAAAATGAAAGCCAAGTACACAAGTCTGAGGACAACATCTGCTCATGACTTTGCCACACAAACCTCCCCCAGAGGTAGGAGAGGGAGCACAACCATCCCCCTACTTGTACTGGGTGCCTGATGAGACAAACAGTATGAACAAAACATTAACTAGTCTCTGTAAATCATCCTACCTCATAATACTTTCCTTCCAGTTCCTTTTCAAAAAGAATCAGCAAAACATCTATGATTGAATCCTGCTGTTTTCTATGCCTAGAATACTAATTTCAAGTCCAGATCTTTAAAAAGATTGGTTCAGCTGGTCTTTTTTTTTTTTCTTAAATATATGTATTTTATTATTCTTCATTACATTATTTCCCCGCCTCACCCCTCCGTGGTAAGACAGAATTGATTTACAGAAAACACCAAAGCTCCTGGTAGAGGGAGAGATTTCAAGTGGGGAGAGAGATGCTCTCTCCGTTCCTCTCCCGGTCTTTCCCTGTCTCCTCCTCTAGGCCTCTAGCCTCAGGGTACACATAGGTGTATGGGTTCCTTGGCCAGGAAAGAAATGAATACAGTCCCTTCCACCGGGAGTAAGGTGAATGAGTGTATCAATGAATGGACACAGTCCATCCATGGAATTCAGTCCTAGGAAATTCACAAGAAACTGACATAGGCATAGGAAATGGGGGTTCCACATTTAGTCCCAAGTGTAAAGTGAAGGAGACACCAAGGCACAGGTGTCTCCTCAGCAGTTGTCCAGCCTTTTTGGCTATCGGATCCTCTGGTGGGCATTGTAGGTCCCCCTCCTTGTCTGTCATCCAGCCTGCTGGCTCTTCAGCTGGCTGCCGCAGCACCAACACCACCAAGGAGGAGGCGGCAGGTCCGCCGGCTCTGCTGAGCTGGCTAGGGTGCCAGATATGCTGCATCAATTCTCCCTCTCCGAGTAGAAACCCCAACTGCTGTTAGGGAAAATGGGTGAAGACTCGATCTAACTGCTTCCTGCTGGGTCGGGCGATGATAGAAGGGGGCAGTTAGGGTTTCTCCGGAGGGAGAGTGATACAGGGGTTCATGGACTGGAACCATCTTTATTGCGTGTGGCTTGATGACCTTTCTGGAAAAC
>CAUYRH010058590.1:0-11604 GCA_963574655.1 Perodicticus potto
TGCAATAAACATTCTGGTACAGATATCTTTATTATGATGTGATTTTTGGTCTTCTGGATGTAAAACTAGTAAAGGAATTATAGGATCGAATTGCAGGTCTATTTTTAGATCTCTAAGTATTCTCCAAACATCATTCCAAAAGGAATATATTAGTTTACATTCCCACCAGCACTGTAAAAGTGTTCCCTTTTCTCCATATCCACGCCAGCATCTCTGGTTTTGGGATTTTGTTATGTGAGCAAATCTTACTAGAGTTAGATGATTATCTCAAAGTAGTTTTGATTTGCATTTCTCTGATGATTAAGGATGGTGAGCATTTTTTCATGTGTCTGTAGGCTGTGCGCCTGTAGTCTTTAGAGAAGTTTCTCTTCAAGTCCTTTGCCCACCCTGAGATGGGATCACTTGTTCTTTTGTTGCTAATACATTTGAGTTCTCTGTGGATTCTGGTTATTAAACCTTGATCGGAGGCATAACTTGCAAATATTTTCTCCCATTCTGAGGGAATGTGCTATAATTATGATATGTTAATCACATAGATAATGCCACTTTTATATTTAGATTGCTTGTTATTGCTATGGTACGGAACAATTCATAAATATACATATTTGTATTATAATAAATTACATTGCAATAAATATTTATTCATACTTTCAAACTTTGGATGCATTATAAATGGTAAATTAGCTGAACTATCATTATACAATGTTTAAATTTTTTTCATAAATTTATTCTTATAAAGTATACATTTAGAAATCATTCATTACAAGACATCTTATGAGCAATCTCTGAAGATACAAGAAACTGAAAAATACATTTGTCATTTTTGAGCTCATATTTATAATGAAAATTCTTATTTTTGCTATTCATTATTATTTGGCTATAAAATGATGTGATTTAAATGTCTCTTGTGAAGGAATAAACATCACAATTAAATTTATATTAATATTATTACCAATTGGCCAAATGGTAAGTATAATCATGTTTCTGATTGCTGTAGTTGAATAGTATCAACAAGCCTGGAGGTTCATCCACAGAGAGTTTTTGACTCCTCTAACCTCTAGTGATCCTCCTTTCTCCTCCACTTCCATAACTGAAAGAGAGGCAAAGAGGTACCCATGTGCCTGTCAGGAAGTGAGAACATGGTTATTTCACATTCCCTTTAACTTCTATTTGAAGTATTTTTTGTGGTTTGTAGTTATTCATTTACTTTTATAATTTTCTTAGTGTCTGCGTTCACAGAGTGGGGATTGAGCTTGTCACATTGCACCTTCAATGCCTTGCACAGTATCTCCTACATAACAGATGCTAGATAAATATTTGTTAAATGAATGCATAACCTCAGTGAAATTTTTTAAAGGCTCCAGACATACTTAACTGTCTGAGTTTCTATTTAATATTTGAGATTAATCATTGCAGCATTATCCCATTCAGGTGTGAATTTCTAGCAGGTTATTTACAACCTAGGAGTAGAGTTGGAGTGAGATTTGGAGACACTTGAAGAAAGCTGCTAGTGAAAGAAGAGGACAATAGATTTCAAGGAAGAAGTTCTAAAAGGAGAAGGGAAGAGGACTGAAAAAAGAAACAAGGGAAAAGTCCAGCCCTGGGAGGAGAGAGGAGAATGAGAGAAGATGGAAGGTGGAGTGAAAAGTTTCAGAGCAAAAACGGGTCAGTGGTGAAGCCAGACCAAAAGGTGTGACTCTGGAGGCAGAGGACCTCTGCTCAGCCTCCTGCTAGTGGAACAAATGACCTCAAACCTGACCTTCAACTTTTTCTCTGTAAAGTGAGTGAACTGGCTTCCAGTGGATCCCAAGTTCCCATCTAGTGGATTTCGCAGCCTTTGAATTTTATGAAAACTTTCTGTGAAAATGAACAAAGGCCACAGACTTTGTTGACGCTCTATGTTGGTAACATTTAAGGACTAAGTTGAGGTGAATGGAAGAAAGTGAGCAGTTCTTGAACACTGAGCAGGGATACGAGAGAGCAGGAGGTATAGACCTTTCATTTAAGCAATTTGTGAGAAACTAAATTAGTAACATGGAAAGTAATGAACGTTCATTTTAAATGGTCTTTTTGGGGGAAAAACCCTTTCTCAGTCTACCTTTTTATCACATGTAGTTACAATTACTTTTCCTACTTTATCTGTTGGATGGATATGTACGTAAGAACAATTTGACATTTTAAAAAGTCCCAATAGTACTTGTTTATCTGCCTGACTTGTTAGCTTCTGCTTTAAGTAAAAATCAATTCCAAGAGGGATTCTTAAAACTATGTAAACAGGTGGAAATTAAACAACCTTCTCTTGAATGATCTTTGGATCACAATGAAATCAAGATGGAGATTTAAAAAATGTTCAAAGTGAATGAAAGTAATAATATAGCACATCAAAATCTCTGCGATGCAGCAAAAGCAGTACCAAGAGTTTATGGTGCTGAATGTCACCTATGTCAAAAAGGTAGAAATGTCAGAAGTGGCTATTTAACATTACAACTCAAGCTGCTAGATAAAAAAGGCTCAAGAACAAAGCAAATCCAAAGCTGGCAGAAGAAAAGAAATAAAAAAGATGAGGGCAGAACCCAGTGAAATTGAGATCAATAAAATAAATACAAAAGATCAATGAGATGAAAAATTGGTGCTTTGAAAAGATAAACAAAATTGATAGACCAGTCTCTAGATTAACCAAGAAAAGAAAAACAGAGGATTCAAGTAAGGTCAATCAGAAATCAAAAAGGAGACATTATAACCAATACCACAGCAATAGAAAAGATCACCCGAGACTACCCTCATCCTGTGTATGCCCACAAGCTGGAAAAATTAGAGGGAATGGATAAATTTCTGCGAATATATAGAAGGAAGAAATAGAAATCCTGAACAGACCAGTTAGGAGTAGCAAGTTTAAATCAGGAGTAATAAGTCTCACCACAACAACAACCACAACAACCACCCCAGAACCAGACAGATTCACAGTCCAATTCTACTAAATGTAAAAAGAACTGGTACCAATTCTACTGAAACTATTCCAAAAGATTAAGAAGGAGGAAATCCTCCCTAACTCAATCTATGAAGCCAGTACCATCCAGATACCAAAGCCAGAAAAAGATGCAACAAAAAACCAAAATGACAGACCATGATCACTGATCGAGATGAACACAAATATTCTCAACAAAACACTAACAAACTAGAATGTAATGGCACTCTGTTCCCAAACACTGAGTTGTGGATCCGTACTGGTCCCTGGCTTATCAGAAGCCAGGCTGCACCACAGGACGTGAGTGGTGGGCAAGCAAGTGAAGCTGCTCCTGTATCTGAGCTGCACCCCTTTGCTTTTATCGTTGCTGGAGCTCCATCTCCTGCAGTACCAGTAGTGGCATTCAAGTCTCCTAGGAATGCAACTACTTCTGTGACTGCACGTGTGAGGGATCCAGGCTGTGTGCTTCTTGTGAGGATCTAACATACCGCCCCAACCCATGGAAAAATTGTCTTCCATAAACCCTGGCCCTGATGCTAAAAAGTTTGGGAACCATTGCACATCAGAAAGATAATACAACTGGCTGTATAATACAACTGGCTGGGATTCTGTGACTCATGCCTATAATCATAGCACTCTGGGAGGCCAAGATGGGTAAATAGCCTGAACTCAGGAGTTCGAGACCAGCCTAAGCAGGAGTGAGACGCCTGTCTCTACTTAAAATAGAAAAACTAGCCAGGCATTGAGGTGGGCTTCTTTAGTTCGAGCTACTCAGGAGGCTGAGGCAAGGGGATCACTTGAATCCAAGATTTTGAGATTTCTGTGAGCTAAGGACACCAAGGCACTCTACCCAAGGCACAGAGTGAGACTCCATCTCAAAAGAAAGAAAAAAGGGTAATACAACACAGTTATGGGGATTTTGTGGGTTTTATTCCATGGCTGCAAGGATGATTCAACAGACATAGTCAATAAATGTGGTTCACTACATAAAAAGAAGAAAAATAAAAAATATGATTTTATCACATGCAGAAATAGCATGATAAAATTCAACTTCCTTTCATGATAAAAGCCCTCAGCAAACTAGATAGAGAAGGAAGATACCTAAATATAATAAAGGCCCTGTATGACAAGCATATATCATACTGAACTGAGAAAAGTTAAAAGCATTTTCCTTAAGAATTGGAACAATAAAAGGATATCCAGTCTCACCATTCCTAGTCAACCTAGCCCTGGACATCCTAGTCAGAGCCATGAGACAAGAGGAAGAAATAAAGGGCAACCAGATTGAAAAAGAGGAAGATAAAATATCTGTTTGCCGATCATCTGATCTCATACCTAGAAAAACCTAAAACATCTTCCAAAAGACTCCTAGATTTAATGAATGAATTCAGAAAAGTCTCAGGATACAAAATCAGCATGCAGAAATCAGCAGCATTTCTATGCACCAGTAATGACCAGGCTGTTCTCTGTATCTGAGAACTCAATGCCATTTACAGTAGCAATAAAAACATACCCCCAGGTGTATTTATCCAAGGAAGTAAAATATCTCTCCATGGAAAACTACAAAACACTGATTAAAAGAAATCATAGATGACACAGAACAAATAGAAGAACATCCCTGCTCCTGGCCTGGAATAATCAAATTGTTTCAATGGCCATATTTCCCAAAGCAATCTGCAGAGGTTACGCAATTATTATCAAAACACCAACATTATTTAATTTCACAGAATTAGAAAAACAATCCTAAAACTCATACAAAATCAAAGAAGAGTCCAAATGGCCAGAACAATCCGAAATGAAAAGAACAAAGCTGGAGGCATCACACCACCTGTAACCAAAATAGCACAGAGGGCGGGATCACACCGGTGGTACATATTTGAAGGGTTAGGAGAAAACTTCTAAATACGGATCAAAATTGTTCTCACAAAGTAATGAGAAAGTCTATTGAATGCTATCACAAACAGGTTGATGAAAATATCTCTAAAAGTATCTGAAGCCCGTACACTGTACCCCATGACTGAATTATTGTACACAGATATGATTTAATAAAAAAGAAAAAAAAAAAAAAAAAAAGAAGACAGACTAATGGCTAGCAAACATATGAAAAAATGCTCAGCATTCCTAATTACTAGAGAAATGCAAATCAAAATCATCCTGAGATATAATCTAACCCCAGCAAGAATGGACCACATCACAAAAATCTCAAAACTGCAGATGCTGGCATGGATGTGGAAGAAAAGGAACACTTTTACACTGCTGGTGGGACTGTAAACTAATACAACCTTTTTGGAAGGAAGTATAGAGAACCGTTAAAGAACTCAAGCTAGATCTCCCATTTGATCCTGCAATCCCATTACTGGGCATCTACCCAGAAAGAAAAAAATCCTTTTACCACAAGGACACTTGCACTAGACCATTTATCACAGCTCAATTTACAATCGCCAAAATGTGGAAACAGCCTAAGTGCCCACCAACCCAGGAATGGATTAACAAGCTGTGGTATATGTATACCATGGAATACTACTCAGTCATTAAAAAAGATGAGTTAACACTTTGCATGAAATATCTTATTTTATAACAGTGAAATTGCTTTTTCTTTAGTCTTGTGATATTTTTGAGGTGAAATTTAAGTTTTTGTGCGAGTAGTACTATTATACCTATCTTGAGTGTCTTGCTTGTACTGTATCACATCATACCTTTGTTTAATTCTTAATAAACTGCTTTACTTGTTAAAAAAAATATGGACACTTTACATCATTTGTATTAACCTGGATGGAAGTTAAACACATTATTTTTAGTAAAGCATCACAAAAATGGAGAAGCATGAATCCTATGTACTCAATTTTGATATAAGGACAATTAATGACCTAGTACATGGTGAGGGTGGGGGAAGGGGAGAGTAGAGACAGAGAAAGAGAAAAGGGGCTGGAGGTCTCAGGGTGTGACACACTTTTGGGGGGCAAGACACAAGAGGGATTTTACCTAACAAATGCAACCAGTGTAACCTGATTTCTTTTACGCTCAATGAATCCCCAAAAATAATTTAAAAAAACAAGCTGTGGTATATGTATACAATGAATACTATTCAACCATTAAAAAAGACGGAGACTTTATGTCTTTTGTATTAAACTGGATGGAAGTGGAACACATTATTCTTAGTAAACATCACAAGGACGAAGATGCAAAAATCCTATGTACTCAATTCTGGTATGAGGACAATTGATGACCTAATACATGGTAAAGGGTTGGGGAAATGGGGATGCAGGGAGAGGGAAAGAGGGAGGAGGAGGGGGGGCATGAGTGTGACACACCTCTTGGGGACAGTACGCGATTATAAGAGAAACATTACCTAACAAATGCAATCAATGTAACCTAGTTCTTTCTACCCTCAATGAATCCCCAACAATAAAAAAAAGTACAGCACGTAACATTTTCTACAGTATATAATGCTTGATAATGATACTAAACAAGTAAATGATTAGTTTATGTTACTATGCTATTTTTTTTATTAAATCATAGCTGTGTACATTAATGCATTTATGGGGTACAATGTGCTGTTTTGATATACAATTCGAAATACTTACAACAAACGGGTTAACATAGCCTTCACCGCACTTTCTTAATTATTGTGTTAAGACATTTGTACTCTACACTTAGTGGATTTGACATGTAGCCTTGTAAAATGCACCATAGGTGTGGTCCCACCAATTGCCCTCCCTCCGCCCCTCCCCTGCCTTTTCCCCCTTCATTTGGGCTGTAGTTGGGTTATAGCTTTCATATGGAAGTGTGGTTGGTTATATATTGGTTTCATAGTAAAGCTGAGTACATTGGATATTTTTTCTTCCATTCTTGAGATACTTTACTAAGAAGAATATGTTCCAGCTCCATCCATGTAAACATAACAGAGGTAAAGTCTCCATCTTTTTTTTAAAGCATAACATTCCTTTTGTACATATACCACAATTTATTAATCCTCGTTTATATGTTTTATCATTCTTTCAGCCTGTACTCTTTCTCCTTTTTTTAAAAAGTTAACAGTAAAACAGTCATAGGCAGCTCCTTTAGGAGGTATTTCAGAAGAAGGCTTTGTTATCATAGGAAATGACAGCTTGATACATGTTTTGGCCCTGAAGACCTGCTAGTGGGACAAGATGTGGACATTGGATACAGTGATACTGATGATCCTGACCCTTTATAGGCCTAGGCCAATATAAAAATAATAATAATAATAAATCCTAAGAGTAGAAAAAAGTTTATGGAATAAAAATATAATGAAAAGCATTTTCGTGCAACGATATGATGTGTTTGTGTGTGACTTAAGTGTTATTAGAAGTCAAAGAGTTAAAATAGTTTTAAAAAATAACAAAATAAAACTACTGCAGTAAACTATTGTTAATTTATTATTAAAGAAAAAAAATTTGCTAAAAATTACTGGCAATCCAGTATCTTTTGTGACAAACTGGAGGGAACTGGAAACCATTCTTCAAAGTGAACCATCACAAAAATGAAGAAACAAATACATGTACTCAATACCAATTGGAACTAATCAAGCAATACTTAAGTCACATATGGAAGTAAATGTCAATGACCATCAAGCTGAGGGAGGAAGGTAGAGGGGATGGGTAAATTCACACCTATTGTGTACAGTGCACACTATTTTGGAGAAGGGCACACTTATAACTTTGACTCAATCTGTACAAAAAAAAGTATATAAACAAAACATGCACCCTCTAATATTCTGAAATGTTTTAAAAAGAAATAAATCTGTTTTAAATGACTCTCCATGAACATGCAGTAATTTATATTTGTCTGATGCCTCAAGATTTAAAGGACCAGGGTGCCTGCTCAACTTGGCCTGGTTGCTGAGGCTCCTTCTCCTGTGCTTCTGCAGGTCTTGGTGACTCTGCTGAAGCCTGTTTGCCCTGTGACCTTCAGGCACTGAAAGATTCATGAGGAGGATATTAGGACACCCCAGAAGCTGGGAAATGGGACTGTTGACATTCAGGGAGGTGGTGACAGAATTCTGTCCGGAGCAGTGAGCATTCATGGACCCTGCTTAGCAGAATTTATATAGGGATGTTATGTTAGAGAACTACAGAAACCTGGTCTTCTTGGGTCTTACTGTCTCTAAGGCAAACCAGATCACCTGTGTGGAGCAAAGGAAAGAGCCTGGAATGTGAAGCAACTTGAGACAGTAGCCAAACACCCAGCTGCACCTTGTATTACAACAGATAATTTGCCTTAGCAAGGCATAAAAGATTCATTCCAAAAAGTGATACTGACAAATAACGAAAGCTCTGGCATTAAAGCTATTAAGAGTAGAGTATAAATGTCTTAACACAATAATTCAGTGAGGTGAAGGCTATGTTAACCAGTTTGATGTAAACATTCCAAATTGTATATAAATTCAGCACATTATTCCACATAAATGCATTAATATATACAGTTATGATTTAATAAAAAATAAACTTAAGGAAAAATTGGGAAGTGTGAATGAGTGTAAGGAGCAGAAAGGATGTTATAATGACTTAGTCTTTGACAAGTGCCCATTGCAAAATCTTCCAATGTAATAAATGTATGAAATTCTTCAGAAAATTATCAAAAATAAGTAGACATAAGGTAAGACACCCTGGACAGCACCTGTGGCTCAGTGGATAGGGCACCAACCCCATATATCGAGAGTAGTGGGTTCAAACCCAGCCCTGGCCAAACTGCAACAAAAAATAGCCGGGCATTGTAGCAGGCGCCTGTGGTCCCAGCTACTCAGGAAGCTGAGGCAGGAGAATCACCTAAGCCCAGGAGTTGGAGGTTGCTGTGAGCTGTGATGCCACGGTACTCTACCGAGGGCAATAAAGTGAGACTCTGTCTCTAAAAAAAAAAATTTACATATATATATATATATGACATCCTGCACCCTGAAGAGAAAACTTTCAACTGTGAAGAATGTGAAAAAGCCATTAATAAATGTTCATACTTCACTAAACATAAAAGAATTCATATTAGAGAGGAACATTACAAATGTAAAGTATGTGGCAAAATCTTTAAATCTTGTGCAAGCTTTTCCTATCATGAGGTAAGTCCTACTAGAGAGAGACATTATAAATGTGAAGAAAATGGCAAAGCTTTTAACCAGCATTCAAACCTTACTGAACATAATATTATTCATACTGGAGAGAAACCCTACAAATGTAAAGAATGCGGCAAAGTCTTTAGCCACTGTCCAAACCTTACTAAACACAGAGAATTCACACTAGAGAGAAACTGCACAAATGTGAAGATTGTGGCAAAGCCTTTTGCCAGTGCTCACATATTAGTGCACCTAAAATTATTCATACTGGAGAGAAACCATCCAAATGTGAAGATTGTGGCAAAGCTTTTAATAAGTGCTCAATCCTTAATACACACAAAAGAAGTCATGCTAAAGAGAAACCCTACAAATGTGAAGAATGTGGCAAAGCCTTTCACTAGTCCTCAGTCCTTACCCATCACAAGATAATTCACACCAGAGAGAAAAATCTAAAAGTGTGCACAATGTGGCAAAGCTTTTATTTTTTTTATTAAATCATAGCTGTGTACATTAATGCAATTATGGGGTACAATGTGCTGGTTTTATATACAATTTGAAATACTTTCCTAAAACTGGTTAACATAGTCTTCATCGCATTTTCTTTAGTGTTCAAGCCTTACGGCATATGAGAAAATTCATACTGGAGAGTAACACTACAAATGTTAAATATGTGGCAAAGCCTTCAACCTGTGCAAGTACCCTTATAAACATAAAAGAAAAATTCATATCAACTGGCCAGGTGCAGTGGCTCACACCTGTAATCCTAGCACTTCTGGGAGGCTGAAGAGGGTAGATTGCTTGAACTCAGGAGTTCAAGACCAGCCTGAGTAAGAGCAAGATCCTGTTTCTAGTAAAAATAGTAAAAATTATTTTTCTGGGGTGGTGCCTGTGTCTCAAAGGAGTAAGGTGCCGGCCCCATATATCAGAGGTGGCAGGTTCAAACCCGGCCCCAGCCAAACACTGCAAAAAAAAAAAAATTATTTTTCCGGGCATCACAGTGAGCACCTATAGTCCCAGCTACTTGGGAAGCTGAGGCAAGAGGATCACTTGAGCCCAAGCATTTGAGCTCACTGTGAGCTATCATGACACCACAGCACTCTACCCAGGGCAACTGAGTGAGACTCTTTCTCAAAGAAAAAAACAATCATATCAGAGGAATCACACACATGTGAATAATATGGCAAAGCCTTTACCCAATGCTCTTACCTCACTATACTTGACAGAATTTGGTTATGAAAGCAGCCCAAGTGCCCATCAACCCATGAATGGATTAACAAATTTGGTATATGTATACCATGGAGTATTATACAGTCATAAAGATGGAGACTTTACCTCCTTTATGTTTACATGGGTGGAGCTGGAACATATTCTCCTTATTACAGTATCTCAAGATTGGAAGAAAAGTATCCAATGCACTCAGTACTATTTCGAAACCAATGTATAATCACCTCACACTTTCATATGAATGATAAAACACAACTACAGCTCAGAATGAAGGAGAGAAGGAAGGGAGGAGAAGGGATGGGGGAGAGCAGGGGGAAGCTGGGTGGAGGGAGGGTAATCAGTAGGACCTCACCTATTGTGCATAATGGAAGGATACGTCAAATCTATTAAGAGTAGAGTATAAATGTCATAACACAACAAGTAAGAGAGGTGAGGCTATGTTAACCAGTTTGATGTAAGCATTCCAAATTGTATATAAAATCAACACATTATACCCATTTATAATGCATTATATAAATGCATTAATGCACACAGTCATGATTCAATTTAAAAAAGGAAAAAAAAAAGTCCTAGCAAGCTTAAAAAAAAAAGAAAAAGAAAAAGAAAAATCTGACAAGTGTAAATAATCATGCAATTTTAAATAACTACTTATGTATGACTTCACATCAGAGTATTCATACTCGACAGAAGCAATGTGAGTATAAATAAATGTCTACGAGTGCACCGTAGTATTTACACACAAATAAAAAAGTGGTGCAACACATTTATTTATATTGCAATCTTATTGTATACAGATGAATTGATACTGGAGGACAACCTAATTCAACTTCAGAAAATTCAGATTGGAGAGGTCTAAAAATGCCATGAATGTAAAAAAACATTTGTTCAAATAATACACTTTAGAAAACACCATAATTGGCTCAGCACCTGTAGCTCAACGGCTAGGGCGCCAGCTACATACACCAGAGCTGGTGTGTTCAAATCCAACCCGGGCCTGCCAAACGACAATAACAACTACAACCAAAAAATTGCCAGGCGCTGCGGCAGGCACCTATAGTCCCAGCTACTTGGAAGGCTGAGGCAAGAGAATTACTTAAGCCCATGAGTTTGAGGTTGCTGTGAGCTATGACACCACAGCACTCTACTGAGGGCAACAAAGTGAGACTCTGTCTCAAAAAAAAAAATAATAAAATGCCCATCGACCCACGAATGGATTAATAAATTGTGGTACATGTATACCATGGAATACTATGCAGCCTTAAAGAAAGATGGAGACTTTACCTCTTTTGTGTTTACATAGATGGAGCTGGAACATATTCTTCTTAGCAAAGTATCTCAAGAATGGAAG
>CAUYRH010058593.1:0-21966 GCA_963574655.1 Perodicticus potto
CGCCTGTAGTCCCAGCTACTTGGGAGGCGGAGGCAAGAGACTCACTTGAGCCCAGGAATTGGAGGTTGCTGTGAGCTGTGATGCCATAGCACTCTATCCAGGGTGACAGCTTGAGGCTCTGCCTCAAAAAAAAAAAAAAAAAAAAAAAAGTCTGGGCACTGGGGTCTGCCCTGTGGCAGCAGCAAGAAACCAGCGAGCAGCCACACTCAGCAGAACCAGGTCTGTGGGTTGAGCAAGACCTGTGACCCCAAGTGCTTTTGAGATGTGATTGTGGTACCAAGGCCAAAGCGTAGAGCCCCTCTGAACAGTCACGCTCTCTCCACATAGGCACCCACAGTCCCAGGCCAGCCTGTACTGGCCTTGGTTTCGAAGGAGACTGAATGAGCATTGCAGAGGCCAATGACAGACTTCTGTTGCATTTTCCAGGAGGAGGGCCACTGCCCCAGGGGGCGTCACGGAGTGGGGAGTGGGGTGGAGGGGATGAGTGGAAGCCCTGAAGGCTGATCAGGGTTTCTGGGAAGCACAGGCTGGTAGCTGAGCAGCCTGAGTGAACAGCACAAGTGATTCCTGCAGCCTGGAGCTGTGCAGGGGCCACTAGCTGCTGGCACCTGGCCATGGCATTAAGTTTGATAAGGAGTGGGGGGCACAGCCCAGGTTGGCGGGTGCCGGCCACGTTGTCCACTGCTAGACATCAGCAGGACAGAGAGGAGCATCCTTGGGTCTGAAAGTTCCCCCAAGACATCACAGAACACAGAAGAAAGTGTGATTAATAGAGAAGCGAGAACACAGGCCTACATGCACCAACACGCACACGCATGGCACCTCCATCCATATGACCACATTTGAGTTTATTCAGACATACTCTGTGCTACAGGGACACACAGGGACACACAGCAGTGAGTGGCTGATATGCACGACCCTGTGGGGGGTCATGGTGCAGGGGGGTTATAGCACGGGGGGGGTGTCATGGCGCTGTGGGGGCTCACGGTGTGGGGGGTTACAGTGCTGTGGGAGGAGTGTCACAGCACCGGGAGAGGGTCACAGTGCCCGGGAGGCGGGGGATCAAAGCGCTATATTTTGAGAAGAAGCAAGACGTGGACTCCGACACAGCACACAGCGAAGCTGCCACTCCTGGGGGGCGGGGGAGTGGGACAGGAAGGGCAGGGGCCCCCTGAGGGCAGTGTCTGACACCCCAAGTGGGGTCAGTGGAGTCCCCATTTATTAAAACTCAGCGAGGCTTAAGGTCACACATTTTGCCACTCGCAAATTGTACCTCAGACGAGAGCAAAAACAACACTGGAGGCAAACGTGTCCACACAGCGGTCAGGGTTCACTGTGTGGTGCCCAAGGGGATGCTTCCGTTTTGTTTCCTGGAGTCTGACTAAAACCCAAGGAAGGGGAAGGAGTCTTCATCCTGCTGAGCAGCTATCTCCAGGAGTGCCCGGCCCTCCCAGGTCACTGCTGACCCAGAGTGAGTATGGAGGTCCAGCGCCCAGCCTCCCGCGGCCACCCCACACATCTGGCAGCAGGATCCGCTCATGCCACACAGAGGTGCTCCCTCTGGGGTCTGGGCCTATCTCCCTCCTCTGAGCCTGTGGCCTGGCCACACCCTGAAGTACTAGGGAGGACTCACCTGCCTGGGGTCTCCCCCCAACATCCCTCGAGCTCTGGTCAAGGACTGGTTGGGAGTTTATGCTCCAGATGACCTGGGAGCCAAGGGCAGACCCGAGCTCTGCAGGGGCCCCAAATGCCCTGGGGACACAGGACCTGGCTCTGGGGCCTCCTGGGCCCAATTCGGGTCAGAGTTGGGCTTATGTGGCAGCACCTCCCCTACCCCCACCTCCAGGGCAGCAGCATGTGGTGGGCACGCCATGTGTCCAGAACCAGAGTCACCAGGCCTATGAGCTCCTACCAGGCTCCTCTAGAGCATTGAGAGGCCAGGCCCTGCCCAGCAGGACAAGTAGACCCCAGCTCAGGATCCGGGCTGGATGGGGTCTAAGCCACTCAATAGGTAGTTTCCTCTGGACACTTAGAGTCTGGGCAGGCAACACATGCCCGCCCCTGGGACCTTGGGGGTCACCAGGCATTCTGTACCTAGTGGGACAATGCTGTTGTGTCCCCAGACACTCCTGAGGCTCTGCAGGCCCCAGAGCATGAGCTGAGGGGCCCATGCCTATTCCCCCACTGCCCAGCATCCTCCAGACTTCCTGCCATGAGAGTTCCAGGGTCTCTATGCTGGGCCATCTTCAGGCCACGCCCCCTATAACTCAAGTGTATCTGGAGCCCCAGAGGGGTTCTTCCAAGCTATGCACAGAGGCTGAGAAACCCACAGGTATGGAAGGCCCTAAGGGGAGCCCAGAGTCTGGGCATGGACACTAACCCAGCCCCTCAGCGCCATGGGAAATTGCAGATTGCAAATGCCCATGGGAGGCTGGCAAGCCTCTGGCCCCCATTAAGTGCTTGGCACTTGTCACGGCCCCCCCATAATGCAGGGAGGCCTTGCGTCCCCTCACCTGTGTAGCATCTGCCATCCCACTTCTTCCCAGAGAGGCCACGTCCATACAACCCTGTCCTTGAGGGTCCTTGGCACAAAATTTGGGTTCTCAATAACTTCCCCCAAACAGAACTTGGCCTTTATGGGGTCAGAGGGCAGCTTGGGGCTGGAGGACCTGGCCAGCACAGGTGTGGGGTGGTGGGCAGGAGAGGCAGCCAGGCCCCAGCCAATTAAGGGGCATTTAGGGGAGAAAAGGGCACAGAGTCTCTTGGTCCTGGGCCGGTCGGCCCTCCTGCAGTCCAGGAGGTCAGCAGGTCACAGAGCTGCAGAGAAGGCTGGGCAAGATGCCGCCCTGTGTGCAGAGCAACATTTACCGGCCACCCCCCATCCATGCCACTGTCCCTGGGCCATGCTTCCCCGACCCAGGAGGCCTTAGCCCTTCTCAGGCCTCCTGACAGTGGACACAGAAGGTGGGGGGCAGCTTGGCAAATGCAGCCCTTGTCTGGCAGCCATGGTGAGCCTAGATCATGCCAGCCAGCCAGGGCGGCAGGAAGAGGCCCGCTGTCCCCAGCAGGCAGACGATGACAAACATCCAGAGGAAAATACGGTCGATCACCATGGCCACATACTTCCAGTCCTCCTTCACCTGCAAACAGACGTGCGTCACTGCAGCCATGCACCCAGACTCTGGAACCTGTGCTTTGAGGACAGGCTCTCGTGACTATCCTCTTGCCCTCTCGCCCTGAGGTGACACACAGGAAGGGGCAGCAAGGACCTGCTCAGCTGCCCTCAGAGTCCACACCCACTGGGCAGAGTGGCCACGATGCAGGTTGAGGGGGCACCAACGTCACCGCCACGGGGGCCAGGCAGTGGGAGGCGCTGAGCCAGCTCGAGTGTGCCACCTGAGCAATTCATGTGCAGAGTTCTAGAATTCTAGAGCTCCTGTGTTGGCCCAGATGGGGAAGCAGAGCTGTGTGGGCACAGCACCGGCTGACCAGGAGTGTGCTGGGCAGCAGGGCCTAACTGCTGTTGAGAACTCCCCCCACCAGGCACCAGGACAGATGAGGTCCCGCGGGTGGGAGCCAGAGGGTAGGCGGTGGTGGTCAGCAGGCAAGAAGCCCTCTGAGCACACTGGCCATTTATGGTCACTCACTAACCCAAAGCTGGACAGTTTCATTCATTTGCAGGGACACAAGGCTTAGGGACAGGCCCACGGTCACACATCTGGAAGGGACAGTGGATCCCAGCACAGCCTCAGGTCCCGCTCCTGCCTCCACCAGGGCCTGACCCAAGAGGCTACCCCATGACCCCTGCAGGCAGAGGCTCTGGGTGGCTGGTGCAACCACCTGGCCGCCCAGCAATAGAAAAGCACCTCTGGGGACAATCTGGGGTGCCAGTTCCTCGCCAATAGGCTGGCTGCCTATGTGGCACCCTTTGCTCTGCCGTCTGCTCTGTGTGATGGGCACTTCTTCTCTGCAAGGACGTGGACTATACCCCAACTTCTATCAGAGCTGCCTTCAGGATACACCACACAGGCATCCTGGGTCTGAGGTCTGTGGATGCTAAGTGACCAGGCTCAGGCCAGCTGAGAGACTGGGGCCTGCGCCCAGCCAGAGCTCAGTGCTCCCGTGTGGGCTGCCTCTGCTCTGATTCCCAGGTCAGCACAGGTGTCCTGCTGGTTCTGAACCACGCCAGAGTCGCATGTTTACTTAGGGACCTGAGTGCAGCAGATCACTTATAAACAGGGGGCCTCCTGGGGTTCCTGCCTCTCTGGGCACAACTGTCTCCACTTTGCCTTTGACTCCCCAGTGCACACACGGAGTCCCATATTTGAGATGAAATGTGGCACAGACCAAAGCCCCCCTGTTGCTCCAGGGCCAGCACCTGTGAAGTCGGCCTCGCTCCCCATAAACTATCGCCAGCCAGGCAGAGAATGGTGGCCGGAGGACACTGTCATGACCATGTGCTGCTTATGCGACTGGCTGCATTACACTTCTGATTAAACTTCTACAAGCATCCACCAGCCTCAGCCAGATGCTGCCACAGAGCATGTCCTAGAACCACTTACTCTGAGCTGATCTCCAAGACCTTGGATTGTTCCAGAAACCCACAGAGTAGCTTCATAGTTTCTCAGGATTCAATGGGGTGATGGGGGGGCATTAGGTATAAGGGGTCTGTGGCCAGGCAGGCCTCTTCAGAGAGCATCAGCCCACAGGGACATGTGAGCCAGCTACCAGGTGAGGGTTCAGGTGGGACAGTGCAGGTGCTGGCCAAGGGCAGGTGGACAGCCAGGACAGACACTGAGCCATCACTGAGGATGTCCTAGGTGGCCCTGCAGCTTTGATGGCCCCCTCGCCCAGATGCCCACATGGCCCTCTCAGATCACGAGGGGCCTGGCTGAGCCAGCGCTACCTCAAGAGCCTGTAACCTGCCCCTGTGTGTGTCGGTAGGATAAGCAGAGGGATCAGTGTATAGGTGGGTGATTGGGGACCAGTATCAGTGTGTACATAGGCTGGTGGGAGCCAGGATTAGTGTATAGACCGCCTGGCCAGAGCCAGGATTACTGTGTAGACCACCTGGCAGGAGCCAGGATTAGTGTGTAGACCGCCTGGCGGGAGCCTGGATTACTGTGTAGACTGCCTGGCGGGAGCCAGGATTACTGTGTAGACCGCCTGACGGGAGCCAGGATTACTGTGTAGACCGCCTGGCGGGAGCCAGGATTACTGTGTAGACCGCCTGGCGGGAGCCTGGATTAGTGTGTAGACCGCCTGGCGGGAGCCAGGATTACTGTGTAGACCGCCTGGCAGGAGCCTGGATTAGTGTGTAGACTGCCTGGCGGGAGCCTGGATTAGTGTGTAGACCACCTGGCGGGACCCAGGATTAGTGTGTAGACCCCCTGGCGGGAGCCTGGATTAGTGTGTAGACCGCCTGGTAGAAACCTGGTGTTCTCACCCAGAAGCTTTCCAGCTCCTCCCCCCAACTTGGCTGTGAGGGGCTTCCAGGTGTGTCCCAGCCCCCACCTACCCTCCTACTGGGCCTCAGAGCCCACCTGGTCCCATCCCACCTTTGCTCACCACCTCTCCCCCTCCCCAGGGCCTGCAGCCCTTCCCAGCTCTGCTGCACTTGAACATGGCCAGCATAGCCAAGCAGAAACTCCCAAGGCCCAGCAAAGGAACCCCAAGATCCCCCCAAGGAAGACCTTGTGCTGGGCTGGGAAGACTGGGCTGGGGGCCCCTCGTGCTGCAAATGCTGACTCCTGGTGTCCTGATGCCCAGAGGGAAGGCATCACTACCATCTACTCCCCTCCACCACTGTGGGCCGCCTGCCCTGGGTCAGCCCAGGGACTGTGGGGACAGGGCTGCACCGTGGGAGCCGCCAGGCACCCAAACAGGATTGAGCAGCCCGAGGGCGCAGCCCAGGCTTTCGGATCCCTCGCTAGAAACCCAGAGCGTGTCCCCTCTGTACCAGGGGCACCTCCCAGGGCACGGAGCAGGAACTTACCGAGAAATCTGTGTCTTCTGCCTTCAGGTGGTCTGCAATGTACTGGACGCCCTCGACCGCCCGCGTCAGGGCTGGAGATAGGGGCAGGGGCTGGGGTGGTGCCCTGACACCGTGGGCTGGGAGTGTGGCTTCTGGGGGTGCTGCGGGTGGCTCCTTCTTGTACGTGCACTTGCAGGGAGAGGGCTTGTCTGGGGGTGGGAGCTCTGCCGAATGGGCCTTCCGGGAGGCTGGGGAGCTGGCCGCTTGGCCATCGGCCTGAGAGACAGTGTCGTCTCGGAGGACGCAGTACTGGATGCTTCGAGACCGGCACCGGGCACTGCCCTCTGCCACTTCCCCGGGGCTGGACACCTGCTGGACGCTGAGCGACCTGACTTTGGTGAGCCCCAGGGCCTGTGCGCTGTGGGGCCGGGGGTGGTGCGGGGGGCTGGCCTTCTCAGCCTCTGAGGGCTGAGCAGCCTGGAGGTCGGAGGGCAAGGAGGATGACTGGCAGGCAGGCTCGTCGGGGGTGCGGCAGGTTGGGGAGGGTGGCGGGCCCTGGTCGTGGGTGCGGTCTGGGACGGGGGCCTCCCCCTCAGGCGCAGGCCAGAGGTGCGGGGCATTGGCCATCTTGTGCATGGACTCAATGAGCCGCCGGCAGTTGTCCTTGACTGTGGACGGCCGCTTCATGAGAAGCAGGCGCGGCACGATGTCCAGAAAGACCCTGCGCACCCAGGCAGGCATGGTGTGGGTACGTGGCGAGCGGTGGTGCACGTTGAGCACGAAGACGGTGATGACGATGGACAGGGTGACGAAGATCATAGTGAAGAGCAGGTACTCGCCGATGAGCGGGATGACCAGCGAGGTGGACGGGATGATCTCGGTGATGAGCAGCAGGAAGACGGTGAGGGACAGCAGCACTGAGATGCACAGCGTGACCTTCTCGCCGCAGTCGGACGGCAGGTAGAAGACCAGCACGGTCAGGCAGGAGATGAGCAGGCAGGGGATGATGAGGTTCACGGTGTAGAACAGCGGCAGCCGCCGGATCACGAAGGCGTAGGTGATGTCAGGGTAGATCTCGGCGCAGCATTCGTACTTCCTGGTGTTGTAGGTGCCCACCGCGTCCACGATGACCCACTCCCCGCTCTCCCAGAAGTCCCGCTGGTCCACGCGGCTGTGCACACTCACCAGGTCGATCTTGGCCTTGTCGTAGGTCCAAGAGCCGAACTTCATGGTGCAGTTCTGCTGGTCGAAGGGGAAGAAGGTGACGTCGATGCTGCAGGAGCTCTTGTAGATGGCCGGGGGCGTCCACTGCACCCGCCCATCGTGGAACAGGTGAGCCTTGGTCAGGTGGGTCACTGCAAAGTCCCCATCCGCACTGGCCAGGAAGAGGGGGAAAGGAGAGTGGGTGTGAGACCCACTGGCACACCCACCCCAATAACGCACATTCCCACATAATGGACAAGCAAATAAAAGCCTATGGCCTTGCCTGGGCTTGCTACCAGTCTTGGGGCAAGCAGAAGCTACATGGGGCTGGGCACTGGCCCCGATCAACACTCACCTGTGTGGCTCTATTTGTCCTCCCTGAGCTGGGGACAGAAAGTGGTTCAGAGAACACAGGAGGGGGTCTATGCACACCTGACCACAAGCAGGCAATACATCCCTACGTGGGTGATTGTTAGCACCACCGGGGTGCAACCAGGACCGGCCAGCCTCTCAGCCTTCCTCATGGTGCAGTGGTGTCCCCAGGCATCTGCAGCTCTGAGCAGATCCGAGCGCTGCATGGGGACTCCTCGCCCTGGCTTCCATCATTTATCCCCAGGACTTGAGGATGAGGATGCCAGGACCACAGAGGGAAGGACAGTGCCCAGGTCACCTAAGAATGACGCAACAAGGCTGGACACTCGAGCTGCCTGATGCCTAGGCCCCATGTGATTGTAGCCTCCTGACTCCCTCTATCCAGCAGACCTGGGCCCTGTCCACAGGCCCAGGTAGGTGACTTCTGGTGGGCAGAGTTCCCAGCCCTGGCCCCAGAACTTCACAGAGGGAGAAGTTTCTCCTCCACAGATGCCCACAGATAGTGAGGGCTGGCATGCTGGGTCTGAGAGCCCCCCTCGATGTGCCTGTGTAACCTGAGCCACTCGCTGCCTCAGTTTCCCCATGAGTCCCCTACAGACTAATGGAGCCCTCAGGGCGGACCCTGCTGGCTTTGGGTCAGCAACCTGACAGGAAGCCTCATCCTATGCTTAATGAGCTCTCTGAGCCCAGATTACTCCATGACAGTGCCGGCCTAGCACTTCAGCCCCACGGGGCCAAGGGCCAGGGCGAATCCCAGGGCACAGCTACAGCCACCGAACTGCCCAGCCCCTCTGCTCATCCTACCTCCACCTCATCTCCTAAGGTCTAGCTCAGAGGCCAGGCCCTCCCAGGTGGTCAGGCAGGAACGGCCCCTGCTCCTCTGAGCTCTGACCCACATGTAGCCTCGGCTACACCTGCCATGCTCCACCCTGTCAGGTCCTCAGCAGCAAGGAGTCATGGCCCTCAGGACACCCATGCTGTTCCCTCTGTGATGCTGGTGGCTGCTGCATCTTCACCCTCAGGCTCACTGAGCCTTAGCCCCCACGATGGTCTCCCCTGGTGCCCAGCCAGCCTCTGCCCCTCCCCGTCCCTGCGTGGCTGCACTGCAGATGGAGGGGACTCTGTCGGGCATCTTGGCAGGGCTCTGACCCAACATGGAGCAGTGGTGCCGCTAGGTGGCTGGGGACTCAAGTTTGCTTCCTAACCCCAGCCCTATTTCACCAAAAATCAACCAAGCCCCCATGAGGCACAGGTGTCCCCTGTGGCAGATATGTCAGCTCTCCACTTAGCAAACACTCTGCAGAGGACACTGAGGCTCCAGTGAGGGTGGGGCTGCTCCTGGAAGTGCCCTCATATGACCTCTGCCAGGTATGACCCCCACCACAGGAGCGGAGAATGTTACAGAACTTCTTTTACGTTGGCAGCACAGGGCTGGGGTCTGTCAGGGCCCTTTGCCTGCATGGACAACTCAGGGCGGGTCAGTGTCCTCCCAGCACACTCTGCACTACAGCATGTCACCCCCCGCACTGGCCAGACTTCCTCAGGAGCCCAAAGGAGGCCTGCTGGGGGTCCACCCCTGGGCTTGCTGGACCCTATCTGCACAGATGTGTTCTGCGTGGCATGCCCTTTCCCCTGCAGCTCAGACAGCAGAGCTGGGGTCCGAGCACTCCCTGACCTAGCCCAGGGGCCTTCCATTCCCACAAAGTGGGCTGCTCAGCTGCGGGGTCCACGTGCACAGGACTTGTGGGCACAGGCGGCTTAGTGTATCCAGCCCTGGAGAGTCTCTGGAAAGGAGGAGGGATAGCCCCACCTTGCATGAGGGGCAGGAAGCCCTGCCCTAGGAAGGAGCCGTGCCTGCAGGCAGGCGTCACCATCACACAGAGGCTGGCCTTGCCATGCCAGGTGATGGACCACCAGTGGTTTCCTGTCCCAAATTCCAGGTGCTTGGGCTGGACACTCAGCTGTGAGCCAGTTCTGAGCTTGCTGTTTACACCCAGCAGCCCTACAAAGGACTGTTTACATCTGCTGTCCCTACAAAGGGGCCTCTGGGGTGGTTGTGGCCCAGCATCAGCTGTCCTCTCCAGCATCCTTTCCACCCTCGCCAGCCCGAGTCCTGTCCAGAGAGCACTCTGCACCAACTCTTGGCCTGCAGAGAAGCTAGCATCCACTCCATGACAGGGAGGAGCAGGTTGTGGCAGCCTCCACTCTCTTGAATTGTGGTCTGGGGGGCTGTGGACAGGCTCCCCAGCTGCTCGGCAGCCTGGCTACTCCCACCCAGAGTTTTCAGTGCTCCCTGGTCAGATAGGCTTTCTGGGGGCTCAGTGCTGAGTCCTGGAGGTGGGTGAGATGGGGGCTGCTAAGGGACTCAGACTGGACAGCTGGCAAGGCACAGAGAGCCCGTCTTGAGGGCAGATCAATGGTGCCCACTCCCCACTGACCAGCTCCCTAATGTGTCCTGGCAGCCACTCCACGCCTCCATGAGCTGAGGCCCTTCCCGCTGCCATTACTGGAATCAATTATGTTGGAAGAGGAGCCGGGTCACTCTTAATCAAACAGGAGCATTTGTAGGTCAGGAGGATGCCCTGGGGCCTGGAAGGGGCTGTGGGCAGATGTTGGGCCAGGGAGGAAGGGCTTCCCTGCCTCCTTTGTGAGAGCTGCAGCGTCCAGCCATGCCTGACAGAGACTCCACCCCCAGGGGGGATTTGGCTCAGAGAGAGCTCCTGCCCCGCCCCCAGTCTTGGGGACTTGGCAAGGGATACCAGCAAGGATCCCCAGGAAGGACAAGTTGGAGGACGCCAGCCTCTGCCCACCAGGGCCAAATCCTGGGAAATGCAGCCCAGCTTCCAAGCACAAAAACCCGGGACGTGAGCAGGCTCCAGTTGAGCTTCCAAGAGCCCATGAGCCTTTGTTTGCCCGGGAGCAGCCACGTGGCCACCCTGGCCTGATGTCCATCCTGGAGGGAGGAACTGGCCATGCTGATCTGGGAGCAATCCCCCCCGCCAGAGCATCCTGAAGTCACATTGTCCACCGGAACATGAAGGCTTGGCGGGGCACGTGCCTGAGATAGGGCCAGCTGTGAAAATCGTCTGGCCCTAAAGGACCCTGAGTCAGTGCTGGGAGAGCAGCACACGGCCTGAGGAGGCCCCAAGGCCAGTCCTGGCAAGAACACTCCCCAGGCACCCTCAGCCTCCCTGGAGCCTTCCCCTTCTCAGATGCCCAACTTCTGCTCTGCTCCCACTTTGTCCTCCCCGGGCCACCCGGCAACTGGTGCCCGCAGACTCACTTGTTGTAGAGGACGATGTCTGGCCGCCAGATGAGCTCTGATGGGATGCGGATGGATGTGACGTTCTCGTAGTCAGCAGGGTCCCAGCGCAGCTTGTAGTCATGCCACTCCTGCAGGGCAGTTCTCTGTGAGGAGGGGCACGGGCGGGGGCGGGCCGGGGGGCACCTCCCACTCACCTGCTTCACCCACACGTTCGTGGTCATCATCTGGTTCTTCTCATCCTAGGACACAAACAAGGAGGGAGGGTGTGGCTCCAGGACAGCACATCTCTCTCTGGCCCTCAGTCTCCTTGTTCACAGCCACAGGAGAGGACGGGCCCAGGCTGACACGGCAGGCCACCTCAAGAAGGAGTACCTCATCCCTGGAGACAACCAAGCTGAGGACAGTAGGGGACCCAGGGACATGGAGCCAGGGCCTTGGGGGAGGGGAATCTCTAGGCTGCTCCTAGGACCACCTTGTGGGACCACGTGAAGGCCTCTGCCCACCTGCTTCCCTCGCTCCCAGTCTATGGGGCATCCCCTCTGTAGACCAGGCCCCCACGTGAGTGAGCACCTGCTCCCTCCTGTGACCACCTATGTCTCAGTGGGTCCCACCTGCTGGCCAGGGTGGCCCCTGGACAATTGCTCCCACTTCCCAATAGGCCCTGAGCCTTGTGGCCTGGGCAGGTGGGACTGGGAAACCTCATGCTGGTCACTGTCCCAGACTGTGGGAGTTCCCACACTGCCCGGTGCCCCGCCTTGACTAGTTTCTTTCATTTTCCTCTGATGAGGAGCAGGGGGTCATGACACAGGCGCCACATAGGCCACGGGTTCCTTGGTGACAGGAAGCCCCCATTCTGTGGGTGCCGGATGCTGACCTCCAGAGGGCAGCAGACACACCTGCCACATCTAGGGCGAGCACAGGCACTGCAGAGAACATGGGGTGTCCACAGGGTGGAGGCTCTTTCCCTGCTGGGAGGGTCTGGACAGGACGTGGTGGGCAGCATCCTGCCAAGGTGGCGTCCCCCTCTCATAGCCCTAATTTTCTCTTCACTCCAACCAGAGATAAACAGGCTCGATCAGAAAAGCTACTCTAGCTAGATAAATCACAATGGTCAATGGGAAAAGCATCTTGGAGCCTCAAACAGGACTACAGTGTGGTGGGGACTGCCATCCCTGCCAGCCCTTGGTACCTCCCTTGCTGTTCCCTGGGGATAAGTCCCTGAGACCCCTGTCCTAAGTCCCACCTTCCAGTGGAGACACCTGGGCAAGTCACCCAGCTGCCAGAGCCAGGCCCCTCCCTGGACAGACACAGCAGAGCACTTGGTCATCAGCCTAGTCCTGTGCTACTTGCAAGACTTTGTCTGTGAGACCTCATTCCTGTAGGACAGGTCCCCACGTGTCCGCACGAGTCTCATGAAGGATGCCTGGAATGTTTTAGGAGGACTCAGCACCAGCCCCTGTGGGTCAGGAACCTGGGAACTTCAGAAGGCTCCTTGGCAGCCTCTCAGGGTGTGACTCCATGCACAGCACAGGAGGGCTCCATCCTGGCCATGAGCACATAAGCCCCACAGAAGGGGCACAGGAGGGCCGGTGCCAAGGTGGGGACAGACTGGGACAGACAAAAGGCATCCTCAAGGCATGAACTGTGGGCCGCAGGCCAGCACCCAGAGCTGTCCACACACGAGTGTGCACGTTCACGTGTGTCCTTAGCCAGCTCTAGGGTGGGGATCAGGGCTGGGCGTGACGCCAGGGTCCTCATGGAGTCTGGAACTAGATGTTCTCAGGCCTCACTATGTCCAGGGCAAGCTGGGGGACTACAGTGGCATGGGGGGCCAGGGCAGTCCCAGTAAGCTCAGAGGCCATGGGCGTCAGCATAGCAGACCCGGAGCCTTGAGCAGCTGCCAACAGCTGCCTTCGCCAGACACCACTCTGCACCATGTTTGCAAACCTCAGCAGGGTTGATGAGGCCCATGCATCTCGCATTGTCTCCTGGCTGGGCACCAGCTAGGGGCACTCCACAGGAGCCATCCAGGGCCAGTTCCAGGACACCTGAGGGTGGAGGGCCAGGTGGCCAGCTCTGGATAGGGTAGGCTGACATTGTTTCCATGCACAGTTCTGCGCAGGCTGGTTCCACCTTGGGAGCAGTCTGTCCTGGAATGTGGCACAGCTCCCCATGCCTTCCAAAGCCCCTTGATGTCAGCCACTTAGCCCAAGAAAATGCAGCAGCTCTTACCTCTCACAGGTGAGAACTCCAGGTAAGCTCAGGGCCACCTGCATGCACAGCCCCAGCCTGGATGCAAGGTTGAGGTGGACTCCCTGGACCCCAAGGTTGAGGTCCTGGCAGGGGGTGCTGGGCATTTGGGGCTGTTTGCAGCCCCTGCAGCAGACAAATCCCCCTCCCCAGATTGGGGCCCCCTCCCTGGACAGCACAGCAGGGGCTGAGCTGGCCACACACATGCATCATGTGTGGAAGACTCAAGTCCTTCCAAACCCACTGTCAAGCAGACCCAGCTCTGGAGGACACAGCCACCCTCCCTGCCTCCAGGCCAGGCTGGAGCCTCCAGTTGAGGCCAAACCTAATGGGCAGGGGCTTGGATGTTGCCGAACTTGGGAGCAGGACACCCTCAGGCTGTGCACCACCAGTCAAATACCCCGAAGGATGGTCCTGCCCTAAGTGGAGTGGCTGAGGCTGGCCAAGAAGTACAGAACTGTCTCCATTGCCTTTCACCCAGGGCCCTCCAGAGACAACACCCTACACGAGGCCACCCAGGGACAGCCAGAGCTTTGTCCTGCAGCTGTGGGTGGAGGGTGGGATTCAGGCAGCTGGTCCAGGCTCTAGGAAGGTAACCAAGCATCTCCGTTGTGCAGAGGCCCTGAGCTTGGTTCTCTGGGCCTTGAAGCTGTCTCCCCATAGCTCCCCACACTGGGGCTGCTCGGACACTGGTTCACACTGTAGGGGGCTTTGCTGGACCCTCAAGTACTTGAAGCAGCCTCCTGGGCCCCTCGCCAGGAAGGTAAACACACTTCAGTCAAGCAGAACCTGCCCAAGACGTGGTGAGACCCTAAATTCCAGAGCCATGGATGAGAGGCCTCTCAGACCAGCCCGAGCTCAGGGGTGAAGCCTCCTTGCCCTGCCCTGCCCTGTTCTGCCTTGCAAAAGACCCCACACCCTGGTGCTGACCAGCCACGCCACTGCCCCCACCCCTTCCCATGCAGGTGTCTTCTATTCTTTGTTTCCGAAGGTGCCCTGCCTCACTGCTGAAAATCCAGCTACTCTTGAGTTATCCTGTATTGGGGTGCAGGGCCTGGGCTAACACACAGAGTCATCCTTTTGCTGGGCCCAGTGGCCAGAGCCGGTGGTGCCCGTCCCCAGTTGCTAGCAGGTAAGGCTTTTTCCCAGACACCATGCTCCCTTCAAGCGACCTCAGTGCCCAGTGACAGCTACGACCCACCTACCACATCAATGAGCTGTGCAATGGACAGGCCGAAACGCACGAGGACCACGTCTGAGATGTTGGCCACTGGCCGAGACCACTTGTTGTAGCCAGAGAAGAGTCTCTTCAGGAGCCGCTCCTCCGCGTGAGCCCGGGTCTCCACGTGGCTGCCCACTACATGAGGAGCAGGCGAGGGCTTGGGAGTGGGAGGGACTCGGGGCAGGGGGGAGGAGAGCAGAGGGGACAAGCAGCTGCCTCATGCCCGGCCACACCCGGCCAGCCACCCCTCCTCCCACCTCCACTCCAGGACCTGTCACCCTCAATCCTGTGGCACACGCTGCCCACCCTACCTCAGTTTCTCTTCTAACACGGGGCAGAAGTGGACCTGCCTTTGGGGAGTCTTTCCAGACCCCTCAAGCTGAGCAGGCTCCCCCAGCACCCTGCACCTCCTCTCAAAGCCAAGATACTGGTCTCCCAGCACTGCTGTGGGTATCTTCCCACCAGCCCATGACCTGCACAGCACAGGGGGCAGAGGGCAAGAAGCCCCACAGGCCAGTGGCAGAGGGAATGAGGGCCCAGCCACAGAGAGCCTGCATCTTGTGACCACTAATGGGAGGGGTTAAGTGCGGACCCTGAGCATGGGCCCAGCACCCTCAGAGTGGCAGGTGCCCTGCGTTCTCCAACAGAAACACCAAATGCCTTCAACCAGCAGCTCTAGAGTGACCGGCCTGCAGAGGGGTCTCTGGTTCAGCCCAGCTCACTGGCCATTTGTGTCCTCCATCAGCAGCCTCCCACGTGGTCTGAGGACCTCCCTGCTGGCTCCCCTGGGGCCACATTAGGAGTCAGTCCCAGACCCCTGGGACCCTTGACTCTAGCCCGGAGCCCTGACCCCCTCCTTGTTCTTCCTGGCCCCTCTGACCAGTAAGGTGCAGCCCCTTTCCCCCTGGGGACGCCAAGGGGTTAAATTCCCTCCCAAAGCCCCTGGAGGAGGTGGGAACTCTGGGTGGCTCTCCAGAGATGGGGGGCAGAGCTGGAGCTTCCCCATCTGGACCTGGGAGAGCAAAACAGGGGGGGCAGGGGCTTCCAAGGGCAGAGTATATTGCTCCAATCTAAACTGGAAGCAGACAAGGGGGTCTCTAGGGAAATTTGGCCAAGGATGGGGGAAGGGAGACATGGGCTCCACCTCTACTCAAGTCAGGGCTTCTGGGTGGGACTCCTGCAACAGCAGCGGGACCACCCTCTCCACCCCAGACCCCCTCTACCCCATTCTCAGGCAGGTTAACTCGTTTCTTTCCTGGTTTGGCCCTTGTCGAAGGGCAGCCTGAGCCGCTCCGGGATGGGGGAGCCTCCGCTGCCCGTTGTGCGCACCCGCAGCCTGGACCGCAGTCAGAAGCCTCCCTCTTCTGGCTCTAGGCACCAGGGGCTGCCCGGGACTGCCCAGGACTGGGGCGACAGGGGACCAGAACTCACCCGGCAAGAGGCTGGCCCCCAGAAGCAGCAGCAGCGGTGGCAACGGCGGCGGCGCCCCGGGGCCCCAGAGCTCCATGGCGCACGCACCTCGCGGGCTCTAGATGCGGGCGGCTCCCGGCTCAGCCGCGCCCTCGCTCCAAAACCCGCGCGCGCCCAACTTCATGCCCCTCGCCTCGCGGGCCGCTTCGTCCGCCCGCCGGGCTCGCAGCTCCTCCTGCGCGGCGCAGGCGGTGGCGGCCGGGCCGGAGCGCGGGGCTGTGGGCTCAGAGGCTCGGCCCCGCCCGGCCCTGCCCGCCTCCAGCCGGCGGGGAGGACGAGAAGGGGAGGGCAGGGAGCAGAGTGGGGGATGAGCAGGCCGCGCCTGGCCCATGAGGAGGTAAAGTTTCCTCTGCCTACCGGGGTTCTGTTCGTGCCCAAGCCGGGGTGGGGACGGTGGGGACCCCGTGATCCCTGCCTGTAGCTGGGGATCCCGGAGCGGTCTGACCCCCTTCCTCGTCTGCACCCTGGTGTCCGAGGCTCGCCTGGAGGGCGCGAGTCCAGGGACCCTGGGCGGGCGCCCCTCGGGGATCCGGCTAACTGTATCTCCCGCCCCGCGGTGCGTTTGCAGTTTGGAAATCACAAATGTCTAGTCCTCCTCCTGGGGAGGTTAGGAAGGCGCCCACTCTGCCAGCCCAGAAGCGTCCCGGGTCCTCCGCTGCGGTTCTGGGAGGGAAAGGCGCTGACTCCCATCCGTGACAAGCTGTCTGCAGTCTCAAAGTCCAGCCTGGGGTCAGGGTCCAGCCCCTTTCAGCCTGAGGCCTCCTAGTTCAGGAGCTGCCCGTGAGCGGGAAGTGGGGCCCCCATCCCAGCTGCATAGGTGAGGGGCAACAATGGGGGCCTTGGCTCCAGGTGTTTGGAGAATAACCAATGGACAAGCCTCAGAGAATGTGCCACTGGGAGGGGAAGAAAGGTCTGCACGGTCCCCAGAGAGGGGCTCCACCCTCAGGTGGGTGCTGAGAGAAGGAGCTTTGTGTGACTGAAGCTCTTCTGCATCCAGGAGAGGGTGACAGAAACATCAGGCCCATGGCCACCCTGCGCCCAGGCCTGGGCCGCCCATACGGAGATGGGGGTCCCTGCATGGGGGGCAGGGCAGGGAGGTTGGAGAGGTCTACGTGCCCTCTGGTTGGTGCCTCTCCCTCCAAGACCGCAGGGCAATGCTGTGCTAAGAACAGGACAGCCCCTGCCCCCGTCTCTCCTGTACACCACCCCCATCCTTCTCTGCCAGCCCTCCTCTCCCCTCCCCTGCCCTCCTTCTCATCCCCTCCCTGACCCTGCACTCCCCCAGTTCCACACACCTCACACACCTGCCCTGTCACCTTCAGGGGCTCTTCTCGGTGGCCTGGCAGGAGCTGTCCCTTTTTATAGGCAGTGCCTACAATGAAAGCTTTCAAAACGCTCAGCCCCTGTGTAATGGCCGGTTCCACAGTAACAATTGCCCCCTTAGCGGCTTTCCAGAATGCTGGACCAAGCAGTTTAGATGCATTTACTCGCTGAACTCCTGGGACATCTGTTAGGTGTGTTCTTTCCTTATACCTGTTTTACTCACGAGGAGATGGAGGCACAGAGAGGTTGAGTGACTTGCCCAAGGCCACACAGCCAGTAGTAGGATTTCCACCCAGGCCATCTGGCTTCAGCATCTGCCCTGGCCTCCTCCTGGCCTCACCCACAACTGTCCCAGGCTAAGATGCCCCTACTGGGATGGCATCTGGGGGCCCCCAGGGCTGCCCTGCAATCTCTCCTGGTGCCAAGGAAGGCCTGACCATCCACACACACAGGTCTCCACCTCTCCCCTCCCCCAGCACACCCACCTCCTTCAGATCACCATGCAGCCCCCCAAGCCTTGGAGGGACTGGTTTGTAATCCTGTTTCCCCAGTTAGGACCCTCTCACCCTACTCCTCATTCTCCCCAACCCCCCCAGAAGTGCCAGACCCAGGGTTCTTCCACATGGCAACTCTGTGCCAGGAACTAGAAGATTCTCCGAGTCAAACAGAGATCTGGGCTAAACAGCCGCTGGCAACCAGGGTACCAGGAGGGGAGGAGGGCAGAGCTCTGTGAGGCCAGCCACTGACCTCTTCCTACTTGGGAAGGAGATGGAGAGGGCAGCTGGGCTGGCGGCCCCTGCCCCAGGAGAGAGCTAGGCTGGCCTCCTGGTCTGCTCCATCTCTCCTCTCAATGAGATGCCTGCCTTACACTGTTGCAGAACAAATACAATTTGCAGAGCCAATGCCACACTTTTTACTGATAAGAGAGGCAGACCATGCTGCAGTATCTTCTGGGGATTTCTTTCCAACCATCTCAGCAGCCCCAAGAAGCAAGCTTATCACTCTGACTTGGCAACCAAGGGAGGTGGTCACCTGCTGACACAGTGACATCTACCCTAAGGTTCAACACCAAGGGGTCCCACATTCCGTTAGACTCTTTGGGACAGGGGTGCCCCTGCTGTCTTTGCATGCAGGCTCACTTTCACCCCTAGGGTTGAAGTTGAGGCAGAATGTCAGCGTGGAGGCAGGGGGTGCACAGGGACGCAGCCCTGGGGACCACAGATATCCACCAGTGGCCGCGCACAGGGTATCACCTGGGGATTCTGGGGCCCCACCCCCAATAGCCTCAGAGGCTATTCAGTCTGGGGTGAGACCCCCAAGTTGTGATTTCTAATAAACATCACTGGGCAGCTCTGGGGCAGGAATCCTCAGACCACAGGCTGAGAACACAGACTTGGAGCCCCAAGGGCTAATATGGAGGGTCACCCCTGGCTGGGGCTCAGACCTGACATTCTGGCCTAGGGGGAGTGCAGGACCCTGCCGGAGTCTGTGCAGGGAAACTGGCCATAGGCTTCTGGGCAGGAAACAGGCAGCTCAGAGGCTCAGCTGCTCTATGCATCCCGTTTTCCTCTCACATTTTCTGCAGCAAAGCCTTTGTGCCCAGGCTCTCCCCTGGTCTGGCAGTCTCAGGACCATGGTTCTTGATGAGTAATTCCCATAGGTGGCGAGTAAGCGCTGAGAGCCTAGCCAAGGCCGGTGGGCTATGTCTCCCAGAGCGAGAGGTCAGCGTGGTGCTCAGGGCTCTGGCCACACGCGCACGCTCACACCCATCTGTCCAGCCTCGCTGGTGTTCCCTGCAGATTTGCTAATGCGGCAAGATTAATCAGGTCTAACTCACTAATGTCCTCGGCCCCTCCCGCCCCACCTGCGCCCCTGGCAGTCATCAAATGCTAAATTAGACACTTGCTCCAAGCCCAGGCCCCTCCCTCTGCTGCCCCTGAAAACTCCCGATTCACAGGCCCCAGAGCCCAGCACTGGGGTAAGACTCTCTGTGGCCTGAGTAACCCAAGGGGCCGGGGGGCAGACATGGAGCAGGGCCCTCCAAATGTCTGGCCCAACCCACACCAGCCATATCACTCCCCACACTGTCACTGGCCAGTGATCTCTGCAGGGACGGGTCCTCTCCTTCTGCCCTCTCAGCTCCACCTGTCCCAAGGACATTTCCATGGTAACCAACTGTCAGGGTGAACAAGGATTTCAGTGAAGGGGGGGAAAGAGGGGTGTTGGCTGGATACCCAAGGGTGGGGACCTGTCATGGGCTGAGAGGCACAGGGTGCACCACCATCAGCCCACCCCGAAC
This sequence comes from Perodicticus potto, assembly GCA_963574655.1. Lineage (NCBI taxonomy): Eukaryota > Metazoa > Chordata > Mammalia > Primates > Lorisidae > Perodicticus > Perodicticus potto. The sequence goes on from CAUYRH010058593.1 coordinate 19,379, forward strand.
AGCTTCATTCTCCTCCACCATCAGCCAGGCCTCACCATCTCAGACCCACTCTGCCCTACCAGATACCCCTGAGAGAGACACACAGGAAACCCAGCCTCCTCCAGGGAATCTTCTAAATATACCCAGCCCTGCCCCAGAACCATGCTGTAACGCTCTTCTCCAACTCTTGTGTGTTCTCTGCTGGCCTCTCCCGGCCCCCTCTGCTGGCCACGTGAGCCTGAGACGGGAGGCTCTAGGCTTTGCGCACAAAGCCTGGTTCTTAGCACATGCAGAATGCGTGGGAGGAAGGAGTGATTGGATGAGTGAGGGAACAAATGACTGCTGGGCCTCAAGACTGAGGGAGGCTGGGCCATGGAGGGTCTGTCTGCCACTGGCAGTTCCACCTCTGCCGGACTCTGCACAGGCTCCATCTGTGTCCAGGCTGGGCCCTTGGCTCAGGACAGGTGCTGGGAAGGCAAATCACAAAGCCTGGGTGGGAGCAAAACGTGGGGTCTTAGGGCCACCTTTTTGGCCCACGGATCTCCTTGTAGTCTGCCATGAATGGCTGGGGAGGGACTTAAGCTTCACTGGGCTTGGCAAGGCCTCCTCCATCCTCTGATGGGAGCTATGCCTCTCTGGCCAGCCTGACACCCCAAGCGTGCATTGTCCTTTGACTTATTAACTAAGCCCCTCTGTGAACCTGGGCCTGGCACATACTACTTGTGAGGCCTGAACACATCGCTGTTTCCCACACAGAATTTGGGGGACAGTGGCCCCCTGACTCGCTCCTCTAAGATGGGAAAAATGAAGAGGTCACACACATGCATGGTGTTGTGTCCAGCCCCCAAGCCTCTGTCCCCAGGTCACTTGACTGGCTTCTATACATGCTCTTCCCCGTCGTGGACCAGGCTCAGGCCAGCACACCTGGGCTTCCCACGGCCCAGCCCCATCTCGCACACCTGGTAGGGTCTTCCTAGACAGGTCATGGGTCTGCCGCTGGCCTGGCTCCCTCTCCCAGCATGCTTTTGCCAGCTCCCCACACATACACTACCCCCCTGCCAAGCAGCCAGCTGCCTGTAAATGCTCTCGGAGAGGCTGCACCTGGAAGGGAAGCTTTCTCGAGGGATGAAGACCCTTGTCCATCACAGCCACAGCTGTGGATTTGAACCCGGGCTCTGCCCCTACCACCAGGTAACTCTGAGCCTGGGTTTTGCCAGATGGCCTGAGTCACTGTGTTTTTGTGAGGATGGAGGATGAAGGCTGTACCGGCCAAGCACTCGCTACCTGGATGTAGTTGGAGCCACCTGTAGCTTCTGCCCTCTCCCAGGGAAAGGCCCCCACACTGACATCTGAGGGTCATGACTGTGCCTTCAGAGTCCAGGCATGGACCTCAGGGGCCAGGCCAGTGGGGTACAGGTGGGGGCTGTGGAGCACCAGACTGGTGCCGGAGTCCAGCTGAGGATCCTATTGGGGGGCCGGCCACCACAGCTCACCACCGACCTGAGGGGCAGGTCTCAATCCAGCACCCACAGCCCAGGCCTCCAGCGCCTGCCCTGAGGCAGGCACCAGGCGAGGGCACACGTCTTTAATTCCCTGAAGAGTTAGGTCCTGACAGGTCACTGGCACAGAAAAGCCTTTTGTCCCAGCCAGCTGGCCACCGCTAATGATGTCCAGCCTGAGCCCTTCAGAATCCACCTCTGCATCCAGGATCGATGCAGCTTCCTGCAGGGACAGGGCAGGGGGAGGGGCTGTCAGTAGAGCTTCAGACAGGCTGAGCCAGTGACAGGCAGACCCAGCTGCTGTGTGGTGACCCTCCAAGGAGAGCGCCAAGGCCTGCTGGGAAATTCTCTTCCTCCTCCCCCACTTCCAAGCCACCTGCCCCAGGTAGGGAGAAGAACCCTGCAGCTCTGGGTGGAGCTTCCCTCGAGGCCAGTGGGAATACCACACTGGGCTTGGCCCACATCTTCAGGTGAGTTTCTGACACACTCAAGGCCTGAGCCATGGCCAGAGTGAATTCCCTGGGGGCTGATCATGTCTGCGGAGATCCCATACTCCAGGGTCCGCCGGCTCCCTGGGAGCTGATCATGTCTGCAGAGATCCCATACTCCAGTGCCCGCCGGCTCCCTGGGGGCTGATCGTGTCTCCTGAGATCCCATACTCCAGTGTCCATTGGCTCCCTGGGCTGATCATGTCTGCGGAGATCCCATACTCCAGGGTCCGCCGGCTCCCTGGGGGCTGATCGTGTCTCCTGAGATCCCATACTCCAGTGTCCATTGGCTCCCTGGGGGCTGATCATGTCTGCAGAGATCCCATACTCCAGTGCCCACCAGCTCCCTGGGGGCTGATCATGTCTGCGGAGATCCCACACTCCAGGGTCCGCCGGCTCCCTGGGAGCTGATCATGTCTGCAGAGATCCTATACTCCAGTGCCCGCCGGCTCCCTGGGGGCTGATCGTTTCTCCTGAGATCCCATACTCCAGTGTCCATTGGCTCCCTGGGCTGATCATGTCTGCAGAGATCCCATACTCCAGTGCCCACCAGCTCCCTGGGGGCTGATCATGTCTGCGGAGATCCCACACTCCAGGGTCCGCCGGCTCCCTGGGAGCTGAT
>CAUYRH010058595.1:0-18583 GCA_963574655.1 Perodicticus potto
AGGAGTGTTAGATTTTAAAACCAAATGGCAGGGTGGTGCCTGTGGCTCAAAGGAGTAGGACACTGGCCCCATATGTTGGAAGTGGCGGGTTCAAACCCAGCCCTGGCCAAAAACTGCAATAAATAAATAAATAAATAAATATTTAAGTCACTTCACATCACTGCTTTACATACAAACCCTCTCCAAAGGTCTCCTTGCATCTAGAGTTAAGCCCAGATCCTCACAATGACAATGAAGGGCCTTTTGCTTTCTAATTTCCCAAACTTACTAAAATTGTTCTTGTCCCAGGGCATCTGCACATGAACTTCCTTCTCATGTCCTTAGATCTCTGCTCAAACATCTCATCAGAGGCCTTCCTTGACCACCCTTCCCTCTATCCTTCTTACCCGTTTCATACTGTTTCACTGAACTAATCACTACCTGACACAATTTCTTCATTGTCTGTCTCTCCATAAGGGCAGAGATGTAGTCTATATTCCTAAATATATGTAGTCTTTATGCCTAAAACAATGATTGACATGTCATAGCTACTCTGTGAAAATTTGCTAAATGGAAGAGTGAAACTAAGGAAGGAAAAGTGAAAAAAGTAGGAAAACAGGCAGAAAGAGAACAAGGAAGAAGAGAAACCAGCAATAGAGTAAATTGCTGAGTAAATTCTTATAATGCACCAGAGGAGATTGATTTTCAAATTACAGGAAATTAAGTGAAAGACCTGGTCAGTATTACCCCATAGGGAGAAAAAATGGACAGAGGCATGTTATCTCTAATTAAATAGGTTACATATTGAAAACCAGCAGGAGGATGTTTTTGTAATGTCAGCCAAATTAAAGAACTCTTGCCCAAATAAATGAGGTTTTTCCTCATAAGATTAAATCAGGTGGCTCGGCACCTGTGGCTCAACGGGCTAAGACACCAGCCACGTACACCTAAGCTGGTGGGTTCGAATCCAGCCTGGGCCCGCCAAACAACAATGACAGCTGCAACCAAAAAATGGCCAGGCATTGTGGCGGGCGCCTGTAGTCCCAGCTACTTTGGAGGTTGAGGCAGGAGACTCGCTTGAGCCCAGGAATTGGAGGTTGCTGTGAGCTGTGATGCCACAGCACTCTATCCAAGGTGACAGCTTGAGGCTCTTTTCTCAAAAAAAAAAAAAAAAGATTAAATCAGGTAAGAGTTCAAAAGACATGTATTATCCAGCCTGGCTGGAAGTTAGCAAGCAGGGAGAGTAGAAAATGTGTACTAGGAGAAACCTTACTCTGTTTTTTTTTGTTTTTTTTTTTGTAGAGACAGAGTCTCACTTTATCACCCTTGGTAGAATGCCATGGCATCACACAGCTCACAGCAACCTCTAACTCCTGGGCTTAGGCGATTCTCTTGCCTCAGCCTCCTGGTAGCTGGGACTACAGGCGCCCGCCACAATGCCCTGCTATTTTTCTGTTTTGCAGTTCGGCCGAGGCCAGGCTTGAACCCACCACCTTCGGCATATGGGGCCGGCGCCCTACTCGATGAGTCACAGGGGCCGCCCTTTTTTTTTTTTTGAGACAGAATCTCATTACATCACCCTCGGTAGAGTGCTAGGTGTCAACAACCTCAAACTCTTTGGCTCAAGCAATTCTCTTGCCTCAGCCTCCCAAGTAGCTGGGACTACAGTCATCCATCACACCACCTGGCTATTTTTAGAGATGCAGTCTCACTCTAGCTCAGATTGGTTTTGAACCTGTAAACTCAGGCAATCCACCTGCCTCAGCCTTCCAGAGTGCTTGGATTGTGGTGTGAACCACCACTGTACCTAACCCACTCTGGGTATTTTTGCCTTTGATGGATCCTATAGTTAGATAACTTGCTAACTAGGCTGGGTAAAGAAGTTTACTTTAACCAAAAGACTCAGAGGATGACAATAGCTGCATAGCTACTACCATTTAAATGCACAGATACAGAAATTCTGGATGTTTGTTTAGAAGAAAGGATGACAGCTTAGGACGCCCCTATATTCTAATTTGAGCAGAAGTAGTAAGGCATTTTATTAACCTCAAGCAAAGCACTTGGTCTTCTGTCCTTCACTCAACACAGGAAAGAAAAAGTGGTTCAAAAAGAAAACCTCAGTGAAAAAATAAGATTTCCTGAGAACCTGAGCCAAGTTCTCTTGAGCAAATGGCTCAAAAATCAGACCAGCAGGCACAAATGTCCACTCAGCTGACATGAAACCCAAGCCATACAGAGGCTGCAGGTGGCTTGGCCACACAGGCTGTGCTCATGAAGTGCCACGTGCCCTGGGGCTCCCGAATACTTACATTTCTCCTCTTTTCCATGTTTGTTTCCTCAGCTGCTTTCTGGTACCTTTGGAGAAGGGGGGAAAAAGAGAATGTCATCAAATTAAACTTATATTTTCACTCTTTCAATCATTAAGAAACTCATCTCTGCACACATATTTCTTCCAGCAGTTGTCTTTGATCAACTCTATCAGAAGCAGCAGAGAATCACAGCAGCCCTCACTACACGTGGCTGCATCTGCTCTGAGACAACGGCAAGATCCAAGCAGATGAGATCAAATGTTGGGAAGTAATTGGCTAGAGCGGGAAGTCTGAGGTTTAAGTCCCAGTTTTGTCACTTTATTAACTGTTTTCACTGGCAAGTCATTTAATCTCTATAAGCCTCAGTTTCCTTACCTAGAAAAATGGCTTTAAAGTCTATTTTCAGTGCTTGCTGAGGAGACTAAATGAGATTAAATGCTTTGGAGTTAGTCAAATACATACAGCAATGCATAATTCTAACATGCACATTTCCCTGCCCATATTAACGCTTCTGAAATCTTTTTTTTTTGAGACAGTCTCACTTTGTCACTCCCAGTAGAGTACTATGGCATCCTTGCTCACAGCAACCTCCAAATCTTGGGCTCAAGTGATTCTCTTGCCTCAGCCTCCCAAGTAGCTAGGTCTATAGGCATTCACCACAACAACCAGCTATTTTTAGAGATGGAGGTCTCACTCTAACTCAGGCTGGTCTTGAACTTGTGAGCTCAGGCGCTCCACCTGCCTCAGCCTCCCAGAATGCTGGGATTACAAGTGTGAGCCACTGAGCCTAGCCTTGCCTCTGAAATCTTACAATTGTCAGCCAAATGGTCAAAAGGTAGTTGTACTGCCTTTACATAAGTGATTTTAGTCTGTTATTGATATCAGTTAATAACTAACTTTAGCTCAGTTACATGGTTTTTTTTGTTGTTGTTTTATTTTGTTTTGTTTTGTTTTGAGACAGAATCTCACTTTTTTGCCCTGGGTACAGTGCCATGGCATCATAGCTCATAACAACTTCAAACTCTTGGCCTCAAACAATCCTCTTGCCTCAGCCTCCGGAGTAGCTGGGACTATAAGCACCCGTCCCAACACCATGCTGGTTTTTCTATATTTAGTAGAGACAGGCTGTTCCTGAATTCCTGAGATCATGCAAACCACCCATCTTGGCCTCCCAGAGTGCTAGGATTACAGGTATATGCCACTGTACCAGGCCTGTATTTTTTTGAGACCCAGTTAGGTGACGTTTATATTTTTATTAGAGATGGGGGGGGGGGTGTCTCACTCATGCTCAGGTTGGTCTCAAAGTCCTGAGCTCAGGTGATTCACCTGATTTGGCCTCCCAGAATGCTAGGATCATAGTCATGAGCCACCACACCCACCCCTATACAAATTTCTAAAATAAAAGATATTATCCCTTTTCTTTTTTTTTTTTTTTTTTTTTTGTTGAGACAGAGCTTCACATTGTCACCCTTAGTAGAGTACTGTGGTGTCATAGCTCACAAGTAACCTTTAACTCCTGGGCTCAAGTGATCCTCTTGCCTCAGCCTCCCAAGTAGCTAGAACTACAGGTGCCAGCCACAATGCCTGGCTAGTGTTTTTCTTTTCTTTCTATTTTTAGTAGAGATGGTGTCTCACTAGTGCTCAGGCTTCTCTCGAACTCCTGAGCTCGAGCAATCTACCTGCCTCGGCCTCCCGGAGAGTGGTAGGATTATAGGGGGTGAACCACTGTGCCCAGCAAAAATGGGATAATATCATACATACTATTCTGTATCTCCCATTCTTCATTTCAGAGGGAAATTCAAAGCAGCTGATGTTTTCAATCAAGAAATACTATTGGTGCCTACTATGTTCCAAGCATTAAAAAGAAAATAGCAGAAGAAATAATTAAAAGAGACATAATTCCTGTTCTCAGAGAACTTACAGATTAAACATTAAAACACATAAGAGCTAGGTTGAGAGGCTGAGGTGGAAGGATCACTTGACCTCAGGGGTTTGAAGTTGCAGCGAGCTATGATCGTGTCACTGTACTGCAGCCTCCAACCTAGAAGACAAAGTGAGACCCCCCCCCAAAAACAAAACAAACACACAAATATACATACACACAGAGAGCAGTAAGTCCTTTGAAGAGAAAAAAACACACTGCAGTATTATAACTAAATTACTTAACAAAGGAACCAAATTGAGAAAGGTAGAGAGTTAAGAAAAACCTCACTTATGTTAATTAGCCTGATTTGATCATCCTGCAATGTATTCATGTATTAAAACATCCATCTGGGTTCAGTGCCCACAGCTCAGTGGTTAGGGCGCCAGCCACATACCCCAGGACTGATGGGTTTGAACCTAGCTCAGTCCTGCTAAAGAACAATGACAACTATAACAACAACAACAAAAATAGCTGGGTATTATGATGGGCGCCTTTAGTCCCAGCTACTTGGGAGTCTGAGGCAAGAGAATAGCTTAAGCCCAAGAGTTTGAGGTTGCTGTGAGCTGTGACTCCATGGCATTCTACCAAGGGCAACATAGTGAGATTCTGTGTCAAAAAAAAAAAAGACATCCATCGGTATACCATAAATATATATAATTATCATCAATTAAAAATAAAATTTAGCCATGTGAGGTGGCTCATGCCTATAATCCTAGCACTCTGGGAGGCCAAGGCAGGTGGATTGCCTGAGTTCACAGGTTCAAGACCAGCCTGAGCCAAAGCAAGACCTTGTCTTTAAAAATAGCTGGTTGTTGTGGTGGGCATCTGAAGTCCCAGCTACTCGGGAGGCTGAGGCAAGAGAATCACTTGAGCCCAAGAGTTTGAGGTTGCTGTGAGCTACAATGCCATGGCACTCTACTGAGGGCGCCAAAATCAGACTGTCTCAAAAAAAATAAATAAATATATATATTTTTTTTTTTAAAAAAAGGAAAGTCACATTGAGGAAGTGACTTTTAGGCTGAGACCTAAAGTTGAACAAGAAGGAATTAGCCAGGCAAAAAGAGGAAAGAAAAGCATTCCAGACATGGAAAAATAGCACATGCAAAGGCCTCAAGGCAAGAAAGCATCTGGTGTGTATAAGATACGCAAAGATCTCCTGTGTTGCTAAAGCATACTGAGAACGTGAAAGGGCAGGTCACACAGGGTTTGTAGGCCATGCCAAGGATTTTGAATTTAATGCTAGGTACTGTGGATAGTCAGCTGATCCAATTCACTTTTTTGAAAGAGTGCTCTACAGTGTGGAGGATGAACAGGTGGGAACTGAGAAGGGAGGTGGCATTAGTGAGAAAGAATGCTGGCTGGGCCCCGGTTGGTGGATATAAAGAAAAGTGAATAGATTTGAGATAAATTTCAGAGACAGAATTAACAGGTGGGTAATGAGGGGAGGGTAAAGAAGGAAGAAGTCAAGAATGGTTCCCAGGTTTTTGGCAGTTGTGTCAGTGGAAGTAATGTTTACTCAGATGGGGAATTCTGAAGGAGCAGCAAATCTGGAGTCAGAAGGATTATGAGTTCATTCAGCACTAACCATGTTAGCAAAAACTTCCATTTGGGCACTCTGGGAGGCCAAGACAGATGGACTGCTTAAGCTCAGGAATTCCACACCAGCCCAAGCAAGAACGAGATCCCATCTCTACTAAAAATAGAGAGACTAGCCGGGCGTTGTGCTGGGCACCTGTGTGTCCCAGCTTCTTACAAGGCTGAGGCAAGAGGATTACTTAAACCCAAGAGTTTAAGGTTGCTGTGAGCTATGATGCCACAGCACCCTACCTGAGATAACAGAGTGAGACTCTGTTTTAACAAAATTAAAACAAAAAACCCCCAAACTTCCATTTGGTGGTAGCAGCGATTAAATACATACCTCTAGAGCTTAGAAAAGACATCTGAGCCAGTCATACAAATTTGGGTCTTGTCTGCTCACTGATGGTATTAAAGCCACAGGAGTAGATAGTATCTACAGAGTGTGTAGGGTGAGAAGATGCCCAGAACTCAGGCCTGGAGACTTTGATATTTAGCAGTCTAAAGAGGTGATAATACATTATGACAAGGAAGAGACAGAGAGACAGAAAGAAAACCAGGTGACTACCAGAAAAGCAAAAGGAAGAAAAATTTGGGAAGGAAGAAGCAGTGAGAGGTCATGGAATATAAAGGCTAAGAAACACCCCCTCAATTTAGCAACACAGAAGTCTTCGGTAATCTCAGCAATCCTCGTCCATGATAAATTTAATTAACTTATCCACACTCCTTTAATCGGCATTTGGATTATTTCCAGTTTTTCAACCTCGCAACAGTGCTATGGTAAATGTCCTTGTACATATATTTTTCCCACTTGTACTAATTATATCTGTTGCAGAGTTTCCCTAAAAGTGAAAACTCAGAAAAATGGTGGATTATAGCTTAATGGGAATTGAGAACTGACCTTAGAACTTGTGTTTCCACACCCCTTAGATAATCATCTACAGTATATTACAGCAATAATACTGATATGAAAGCCAGAGCCAATCAGCAGACAGGTTCATACTTAGTCAATTGTTCTGCAAGGTGAGGTATTTATACTGTGGTTAGATAAGTAAATAAGCTCAGAGGTGCCCTATCCTTTACTTTGAACAGAAACATATATTTAGAAAAAAAGATCAAAATAGTTCTCATTTTCAGCCTTGTCCTCTTAGCACTGAAGAATCCATACAACCAGGTGTATAGACCCATGACTGTCTTGAATCCTGTTTTGAAACTCTATTTAAATATCCCCACCTTTAATCTGTACTAAAGTACTTGCTAAAGAATAGATACACAGGGAGAAAGGCTCCACACCACTGCTTTTTTTCTTTCTTTCTTTCTTTTTTTTGGTTGCAGTTTTTGGCCAGGGCCTAGTTTGAACCCTCCACCTCCGGTATATAGGGCCAGCGCCCTGTTCCTTGAGCCATAGGTACCACCCAACCACTGTTTTTTTCTAAGTTAGGTCCTTCATGCTTTTACATGTTGTGCTCTTAGAATGCTAACAGACTCTTGAACAGAGGCTTAAATCACTATGTTCAACTTTTTTTTGCTTAATAAAAACCATGAAAAATTAAAAAATTAAAATAAATTAAAAAAAGAAAAGACTGGCTCAGTGCCTGTGGCTCAACGGGCTAAGGCGCCAGCCCCGTACACCTGAGCTGGCGGGTTCGAATCCAGCCTGGGCCTGCCAAACAACAATGACGGCTGTAACCAAAAAATGGCTGGGCGTTGTGGCAGGCGCCTGTAGTCCCAGCTACTTGGGAGGCAGAGGCAAGAGACTCGCTTGAGCCCAGGAATTAGAGGTTGCTGTGAGCTGTGATACCACAGCACTCTATCCAGGGTGACGGCTTGAGGCTCTGTCTCAAAAAAAAAAAAAAAAAAAGAAAGAAAGAAAAGACTTGCCAGGCGTGGTGGCTCATGCCTATAATCTTAGCACCCTGGGAGGGTAAGGCTGGTGGACTGCTTAAGCTCATGAGTTTGAGACCAGCCTGAGCAAAAGTGAGACCCTGTCTCTACTAAAAATAGAAAAACTGAGGCCAGAGGATGGCTTGAGCCCAAGTTAGAGGTTGCTGTGAGTTATGACACCATGGCACTCTACCCAGGGCGACAGCTTGAGACTCTGTCTCAAAAAAAAGAAAGAAAGAAAAGACATAAGAAGAAAAAAAAAAAGGGAGAGTCTAAGGGTCAATATTTCTGCATTCAGTGTTCAACCAGGACTCAGGCTTCAGGTCTCACACTTTTATCAGAGGCACTTAGAGCAACTAGCATTATTCTGACCCAAAAAGTGGAGGTTACCTATTTAGGGAAGCGAGAGAGGCATTTTGAAGATCCAAATTTGAGAGAAAAAATATTTGCAATGAAACTTCTATAATTAAAATCTTGTTCCAGCTCCTTTCTAGGAGATCTTCCTGTAGACCGGTGACTTTTTCCTCAATTACAGAATTTTATCTTGTGGTGGCTCACGTCTGTAATCCTAGCACTCTGGAGGCCAAGGTAGGTAGATCACCTGAGCTTATTTTTCTCTAAAAATAGCCAGGTGTTGTGGCAGGCGCCTATAGTCTTAGTTCCTCAGGAGGCTAAAGGCAAGAGGATTGCAAGAGCCCAAAAATTTGAGGTTGCTGTGAACTATGACACCAGGTCACTCAACCCAGAACAACACAGTGAAACTGTCTTAAAAAAAAAAAAAAAAGTAGAATTTCATCTTGCAACTAACTGCTCATGAATGCTCAGCTTTGAGGCAGGCAGTTGATGGAGGATGCTAAAATTATCTAGGGAGTAATAACAGTGTCTCACATTTTTCTAAGGCCAGAAAGCAGAGTTCCTGAGCCATGACTCTTGCTTGCATGCCCTCAAATAAAGCAAAGGGAACTCTAAGCCAAAAATGGAAAACCAAAACTTTCAAGATTTCGGCAATGTATTTTCTTCTGGAACAATTTCATCACTAAAATGTTACAGAGAAGCAAAAGAAGAGGAAGTTAATCAGTGAGCTCTGAAGGTTAACTTTTTCTTCATGAATGAAGAATAGTCACAGAAAACTAAACATGAATCCTCTTCTTTCCTGGGACTAGGAACGGGTGAAGTTCTGAAGAGCCTGAGGAGCTGTGTGATAAGGTGAAGGCATGCTGGCAGGGGGTGGGATCTTTGGCTGGGTTCATCAATTCCACCATCTTAGAGTGTGACCTTCAGTTATGATTGCTGGACCTCAAGTTTTTTATCTGTAGAGGTATGGAACAAGGCCTAGCCAGATTCATGGTTTTCAAACTTGCCTAACTGCAGAATCCTCTTCTTAAATGTTATTCGATATAAAACCTAACATATAAAAGGGATCAAAGCAGGACTACTGGAATGGAAAATTTAAAGGGCTGAGTCTGGGATCTGGGCCTTTTAGATTTTCCCATCTTTCCAGACTGGCCCTTGGGGTTCCTCCAAAGAACTCCATTAAGACAGTTTAAAAACTGCTGGGCTAGATTCCCCTAAACTCCAAAAACATAAATCAGGCAGGGCGTGGTCGCTTATGCTTATAATCCCAGCACTTTGGGAGGCCAAGTCAGGAAGACTGCTTGAGCCCAGGAATTCGAGACCAGCCTGAACAAAACAGCAAGACCCCATCTCTAAAAAAAAAAAAGAAAAAGAAAAAAAAAACCGAAAAATTAACTGCACATGATGGTGCACACCTACAGTCCCACCACCAGCAGAGGTGGAAGGAGCCCAGGAGTTTGAGTTTACAGTGAGCAGTGAGTTATGGTCTGGCTACTGCACTTCACCCTGGACAATAGAGACCTTGCCTCTAAACAAATTAGTTAATTGGGCAGCGCCCATGGCACAGTGGTTATGGCACCTGCCATACACACCCAGCCAGGGCCAACTAAACAACGACAACTGCAATAAAAAAATTGCCGGACGGGGTGGTGCCTGTAGCTCAAAGGAGTAGGGTGCCAGCCCCATATATCGCAGGTGGCGGGTTCAAACCTGACCCAGCCAAAAACTGCAAAAAAAAAAAGATTAGCCAGGCTCGGCACCTATAGCTCAAGCGGCTAAGGCGCCAGCCACATGCACCAGAGCTGGCAAGTTCAAATCCAGCTTGGACCTGCCAAACAATAATGACAACTATAACCAAAAAATAGCTGGGCATTGTGGCAGGCGCCTGCAGTCCCAGCTACTTGGAAGGCTGAGGCAAGAGAATCGCTTAAGCCCAGGAGCTGGAGGTTGCTGTGAGCTGTGATGTCACAGCACTCTACCTAGGGCAACAGCTTGAGGCTCTGTCTCAAAAAAAGAAAAAGAAAAAAAGAATAGCCGGGTGTTGTGGTGGGCACCTGTAATCCCAGCTACTTGGGAGGCTGAGGCAAGAGAATCACTTAAGGCCAAGAGTTTGAGGTTGCTGTGAGCTGTGACGCCATGGCACTCTACCGAGGGTAGTGTGATAGTTGTCAACATAGTCAGACTCTGTCTAAATAAACAAACAACAACAACAAAAATTAGGTAATTGGTGGGGCATGATGGCTCATGCCTGTAATCCTAGTAGAACTCTGGAAGAGTGAGGCAAGTGGATTGCCTGAGCTTAAGAGTTTGCAACTAGCCTGAGAAAGAGCAAGACCCCATCTCTACTAAAAAATAGAAAAACTAGCCAGGTGTTGTAGCAGGCACCTGTACTCCCAGCTACTAGGGAAGCTGAGGCAAAGGATCACTTGAGCCCCAGAGTTTGAGTTTGCTGTGACCTATGACAATGCCATTGTCATAGACAGTGCCTATCTAGGGCTACAGAGTAAGACTCTGTTTCAAAAAAAAAAAGGATATGGAAGATCTGCACCACTCAAAATGCTATTAGCACACCCAATGAGAAACACTGAGAATGAAATGACTCTGGAAGCCAGTATCCTCAAATGAAGACAAGGAGCTTGGCCCAGAGATTGGTACACGACCACTTTGATGAAGAGGGAGATAAGAATTGTGTGGTATAGTTAGATGTGAGCCTCAAAGAACAGGTTTAGTACTTCATAACCAGGGATGAAAAACAATGGATGGCAAATAGCATTGGAAATGTAGGAGAGTAGCAACCTATCTGGCCCCAGAATATTTCAGGGAAGCAAGTACAGGAAGAACAGGCAGCCACTACTCAGAGACAGGATGCATGTCAAAGGAAAGCCAAGTTTACTTAAAGAGGGTTGGGGCTAAGGAGGGTGAAAAGGGTAAGAATGTGGAGAAGTTTCTCTGCAGAATAGGGAATTTCCAAGCCCCATTAATCACACCTTAATACTGTCTCGTATTTTCCCCTTCATTTCCATTCCTACTCCCACTCTCACTAGCTTTCACTTGGGTTCCCAAGAGAGCCTCATAAATTGTCTCCCCAGTATCCATCTCTCACCTTACCAATACACTTTTTACACTGTCACCACAGCATCTTTTAAAATACAAGTCTGATCATGTCACTCTCCCTACGTGAAAACCTCCGGTTGTATACACCATTTATCTGACTAAATCCTAAGGTTAGCATAGCATTTGAGGCCTTCCACCCTTGGGCCCTAACTGCATGGTACTCCTCCCTTTTGTATTTCTCTATGCCAGACTGCTTGCTTTCTTTCCTATTCCCTTTCCTCGTCTTACAATCCTCTGCTTGGACTTCCTATCTTAGACCTTATTTATTCTGCTCTGTGTTCAAGTTCACTGCTTTGATTTCACAAGTCCATCTCTTCCACTACCAGTGCTTCCTAAATTTCCCTGAAGGTATAAATCACCTAGACTTGTTAAAAACACAAATTCCTGTAAAAAAAAAAAAACCCCACAAATTCCTGGTTCCTAGCCCAGATACATCAAAACAGGATCTTTAGAGGAGAGGCCTAGAAAGCCATATAAGATGGTTTTAAGACATGTCCAAAAAATCTTTGATATTCTTCCCATCAGAAGGTGGAGTCAAATCCCTCTCCCCCTGAATATGAGCCAGACTTAGAGACTCACTTCTACCGAAGGGGATGTGGCCAAAGTGATAGTATATGACTTCTGAGGCCTGGTAATGAAAGGCAATACAACTTTGAGCTCCTTTCTTCCTGTGCTTCCTCCCTCCATCTCTGGACACTTGCCCTGGGAACCCAGTCACCAAGCCAAATAGCCACATGGAATGGCCATGTGTGCTTTAACCAAGGCTTTGGCCAAGATCCCAATGACAGCAAGCATCAACTGCCTGACTAGTGAGTAAATGAACCTTTACATGAATATGGCTCCCAGTCTTTGGGCCACCCTGGTTAATGCTGAGTAGAGCAGAAACAAGCCCGGACGAAAGAGGAGATTCATAAGCAAAAAAACCAAAAAAAAGTTGTCATTACTTTAAGCCACTACATTTTGGAAGTTTTTTATTTTATTTTTTTTAGAGACAGAATCTCACTTTGTCACCCTTGGTAGAGTGCCATGGTGTCATAGATCACAGCAACTCAAACTCTTAGGCTCAAGTAATCTTGCCTCGGTTTTTCATTTTTAGTAGAGACAGGGTCTCACTTTTGCTCAGTCTTGTCTCGAACTTGTGAGCTCAAGCGATCCACCTGCCTCAGCCTCCCAGAATGCTAGAATTACAGGCAAGAGCCATTGCACCCAGCCTTAGGATTAAGTCTTAATAGCCTTCTGGCTTTCTGTCCCTTTTTTTCTGAAATATCTTCATTGATTTTTCTTTTC
This sequence comes from Perodicticus potto, assembly GCA_963574655.1. NCBI lineage: Eukaryota > Metazoa > Chordata > Mammalia > Primates > Lorisidae > Perodicticus > Perodicticus potto. The sequence goes on from CAUYRH010058595.1 coordinate 12,427, forward strand.
TATCTTTTTTTTTTTTTTTTGAGACAAGAGTCTCAATCTGTTGCCCTGGGTAGAGTGCCATGGTGTAAACATAGCTCATGACAACTCCAAACTCCTGGGCTCAAGTGATCCTCCTCCTGCCTCAGGTTTTCTTTTTTTTTCTTCTGTTTTTAGCAGATATGGGGGTCTTGCTCTTTGTCAGGCTGGTCTCGAATTCCTGAGATCAAGAAATCCACCCACCTCAGTATCTCAGAGTGCTAGGATTACAGGCATGAGTCACTGCACCTGGCCTAATTTTCTTTTCTTGATAATAATCATACATGTTTGACATAAAATAACAGCAAAGTAAAATATTTAACATAGAAGCTAAAAGGGCTCTGCAGTTTGACCTCCCCACTCTACCTTAAGTGATAACCAAGGTTAAATTGGAAGGGCAGTGTTTTCCACGTGGCAGGTGCTTAATGAATTTGTTATTGAAAAAAAGGTGACATTGTTGATTACAGAAACCTCTTGTTGATATTTAGCTGTGTCCTAGATACAACTCCCAGAATTACTTTCTTAAATTTTTACCATCTTTCATCTCATAAATGTGCAGTTAATAAACTCTATTTTGGCCAGGTGTAGTGGCTCATGACTGTAATGCTAGCAAGGATCTCTTGAGCTCAGAAGTTCAAGACCCTATCTCTACTAAAAATAGAAAAATGAACCAGGCCATCACGGTAGATGCCTGTAGTCCCAGCTACTCAGGAGGTTGAGGCAAAAGGATCAACTGAACCTAGGAGTTCGAGGTTGCAGGGAGTTAAGCTGATGCCATGGCACTCTAGCCTGGGCAACAGAGTGAGACTCTGTCTCAAAAAATAAAAATAAAAAAGGGAGCACAAGGTAGCACCTGCCCCAGAGATGTCTTGGTTGCAGAAAATAGGTTTGGGCAAACAGAAGCCTTTGTATGCTGTTCACAGTATTATAAAATGGGGCAGCTGCTGCAGAAGACAGTCTGGCAGCTCCCCCGTCTATGCAAAGACTTGTACATACAGGAATGTTCAAAGTCATGTTATTCATAGTAGCCAAAAAGGGAAAGCAAAAAAAAACAAAAAACACAGGCTTGGCGCCTGTAGCACAGTGGTTACGGTGCCAGCCACATACACCAAGGCTGGCAGGTTCAAATCTTGCCCAGGCCAGCTAAACAACAATAACAACTACAATAATAAAAAAAAAATAGCTGGGTGTTGTAGTGGGTGCCTGTAATCCCAGCTACTTGGGAGGCTGAGGCAAGGAAATGGCTTAAGACCAAGAGTTTGAGGTTGCTGTGAGCTGTGATGCCACAGCACTCTACTGAGGGCGATAGTGAGACAGACTCTGTCTCAAAAACAAACAACAAAAAAAACCACACACACAAAGAAAAAACAAAACAAAACAAAACCCCCCCAAAACTCTGCTTACTACTAATGTAAGCCTACCTTCTGCCGTAGGATCCTCCACACTATGGCATCTAACTTGAGTGAAGTTGTTGTGCTTGCCATCTCTGGTATATTATTTACATATATCACTCTTTGAACATCTGTTGAATACCTGCAATATTCTAGTTACTATTCTACAAACTGCTTCAAAATAAACAGGAAAGGGGCCCTCATATCAAAGAAACTCATGGCCAGCACTCTAGGAGGCCGAGGTGGGCAGATCCCTTGAGCTCACAAGTTCGGGACCAGCCTGAGCACGAGTGAGACCTTGTCTCTAAAAATAGCCAGGTGTTGTGGCAGGCACCTGTAGTCCCAGCTACTCAGGAAGCTGAGGCAAGAGAATCACTTGAGCCCAAGAGTTTGAAGTTGCCGTGAGCTATGATGCCACAGCATTCTACCGGGGGGTGACAAAGTGAGACTGTCTAAACAAAATAAAACAAAACAAACCCAAAGAACTCATGGACTAGAGCAGGAGTCGGTAAACTTTGAATTAAAGAGCCAGATATAGCTGGACATGGCATGCACCTGTAGTCCTAGCTACTTGGGAGGCTGAGGCAGGAAAATTGCTTAGGCCCAGGAGTTTGAGGCTGCAGTGAACTATGATGATGCCACTGTACTCTACCCTAGGCAATAGTGTGAGACCCTGTCTCAATCGATCAATAAATAATAAAGGGTCAGACAGTAAATATTTTAGACTTTGACAGTGATAAGGTCTCTGTTGCAACTATCTAACTGGGATATTGTAGCACAAAAGCAGACGTAGACAATACACAAATGGGCATGGCTATATTTACCAAATATGAAGCCAGTGCACTATAGTCTGTCTGTGTGGTTTGCACTGTTCAGCAACACTTTGTACAATGATGAAATGTGTCTGTGCTATTCATTATATGCACAAGCAACATTATTGGGCATTTGAAATATGATGAGTGTAACTGATAAACAGAATTTTTGAGTGTTATTATTTTAATTAATTTAAACTTAAATAGCCACACAGATAGTAACTATCACAGGTAGAGAGTGCACTTAATGTTCCCTTCAAACAAGTCAAAACTTGCCTCAAAACTTGTCTGAACCAGAAAGCTTTCCTGATTAGCTCTTGCCCACAATGGTCATTCTCTCTCTTCATCTGTATCTAGTCCTCACTATTCACTTCGGACTTGCTGACATTTGCTTTAAGATTATTTTATAGTTATCTTTTCTGTTTGTAACTTTTTCTTCCTCAAACTAAACAAAAATTTAAAACCAGAGAACATGTCTCTGACTATTATAATATTATCATCGGCCTTCTCCACAATGCCTTGTTTCGTGTTTGAAACCCAGGAGGTAGTCAGTAAAGCCATTTTACATCATGTACTTCCTCCACCAATTTCCATGACAGGTGGTAATGTGTGCTCAAGACAGATGGTCCTTTTGGACCAGGATCAGTACTTACTTGGAGAATATTTCTACAATAGCCGATGACTTGTTCTTGTTGACAAGTGAAAGTTCTTTGGCTGTTACCCTCAATGATAGTGAAGTCCATTGCCGTCTATTAAATGGAGTTGATTCCATCTTGTCTACAGATACTGAAATACCTATGCAATAAAGAAAATCAGATATTAGACACCTAAGAAGTTTCTTCAGCATCCATGGATTGGCAGCAGTGTAGTACAAGTGAGAGAGCAGAAAGCCCTAAGCCTGCAGACCACAGTCCTCTAGTGGTTTTCCTGAAGACTATGTAACTTTGGTCAAATGGTTCAATATCTTGGGGTTGTAGTTTCCTGTAAAAGGAGAAGATTAGACCAGATGATCTCTAAAGTCCCTTTCAGTTCCATCATTTTATGACTAAACCACTGTATAAACATCAATTGGCCTTTATCTGAACTTAAAGCTATTCCAAAGTCACATTTGGAGTGACATGTTCCTTCTTCTGCATTACATCCCAGGAGAGGTAAAATCAGCACCTCAAAGAACCGGAGCCAAATTAGGTTCTACCTACATTCAAGTTCCTATTGGCTGCCTTCTCTCCCTAAGCTCTGCAGCACTGGCCACTTGAACACAGGGAGAGAGGTGAGGACACAGCACAGTATAATAGCAAAGGCTTTAAGGCAAGACATACTTGGGTGAAACTGTAATCTTTTTACCATGTACAAATTATGTAATCTTTTCAGTTTTAGTTTCTTCAGCTGAAAAATGAGGATAATACCCATTTTTATAAGGGTTTTATGTAGATTTAAGGAAACAATATATTGAAAATACAAGGCTTGTGGCTCGGCGCCTGTGGCTCAACGGGCTAAGGCGCCAGTCACGTACACCTGAGCTGGCGGGTTCGAATCCAGACCGGGCCCGCCAAACAACAATGACGGCTGCAATCAAAAAATGGCCGGGCGTTATGGTGAGCGCCTGTAGTTCCAGTACTTGGGAGGCGGAGGCAGGAGACTCGCTTGAGCCCAGGAATTGGAGATTGCTGTGAGCTGTGATGCCACAGCACTCTACCTAGGGTGACAGCTTGAGGCTCTGGTCTCAAAAAAAAAAAAAAGAAAGAAAGAAAATACAAGGCTTGTTATACTAATATTAAGAACATTTTATATTAACATTGTCTTTCATTATAATTCTTATTATTTTAAAACCTTTTAACAATTGGGGAAAGTATAATGTTCTTTAAGTTCAGGAGATAAAACCTCTATATAAAATTCTTTTCTAAAAAGAATTTTTTTAGTGCTCCGGTGGCTCAATCGGGTAGCGCCTGGTACTGCTGTAACACTGTAAAAAGAATTTTTTTTTTTGAGATAGAGCCTTAAGCTGTCGCCCTGGGTAGAGTGCTGTGGCATCACAGCTCACAACCTCCTCCAACTCCTGGGCTTAAGCGATTCTCTTGCCTCAGCCTCCCAAGTAGCTGGGACTACAGGCGCCCACCACAACGCCTAGCTATTTTTAGTTTTTTCTTTCTTTTTGGTTGTAGTTGTCATTGTTGTTTGGCAGGCCTGGGCTGGATTCAAACACGCCAGCTCTGGTGTATTGGCTGGTGCCTTAGCCACTTGAGCTACAGGCGCTGAGCCGATAAACAAAATTTTATATCCATCAACCTGGATAGTTTGGTTATTTTGTTCTAGTAATTACCAAAGGAGTTCCGATCTTTGTCCAGAAGAGGCAAGATTAAAAATGAGTCAATAATTTCCTTATTTGAAGAGTGAAAAACATAGATTAAAGTACTACTTGCAGCTCTCTTGACAACTCAAGAGTATAACTGATCTGGTAGAATATACAATTTATCAGGTACTGCTCTCAACAACCTTGACAACAGCAGAACACTCAGTATGCTTAACTGAACAACCTGGCCTGCCATTTCACATTAAAAGTCCCATGATGCTAAGCAAGTGATGGGCAATTCTAGAAGACCGCACTACTTTCCAACATGTAACATTCATTCTTCTAACTAAAGCCTTGTCTAAAAATAATGATAGTTTTATTGTTTTTGTTGTTTTATTTTTAATCCCCATGTTAAAAGACCACCTCTAATGTATACGCGGATAAGTTTATAGGTGAGTTTTGGTTTCAATGCTTAAGACAAAGTTTCCCAAATACACAGATTTCTCCCATAATAATATTCTTACTTAACACTATTTTGTTCTTTCTTTTGAGACAGAGTGTCACTTTGTTGTCCTTGGTAGAGTGCTATGGGATCATAGCTCACAGCAGCCTCAAACTCTTGGGCTCAAGTAGTCCTCTTGCCTCGGCCCTCCGAGTAGCTGAGACTACAGGAGCCCACCACAATGCCTGGCTAGTGTTAGAAATAGGGTCTTGCTCTTGCTCAGGCTGGTCTTGAACTCCTGTGCTCAGGCAATCTACCTGCCCAGGCCTTCCAGAGTGCTAGGATCCTTCATAGTATTCTTTTGTTTTGTTGTTGTTTTGAGGCAGAGTCTTACTTTGTTGCCTTCAGTCGAGTGCCATAGCATCATAGCTCACAGCAACCTCAAACTCTTGGGCTCAAGCAATTCTCTTGCCTCAGCCTCCCAAGTAGCTGGGAGGCGCCCACGACAACACCCGGCTATTGTTAGAGATGGGGTCTTGCTCTTGCTCAGGCTGGTCTCGAACCCATGATCTTCGATAATCCGCCCACCTCGGCCTCCCAGAATGCTAGGATTACAGGTGTGAGCCACTGCGCCTAGCTCTGTACCAACTAATTTTTATACCTATTTGTTTATCTGCTTACCAGTATGTAACTGGCAGACCCACCAAATATTGCCAACCTTTTAGATGAAAAAGACATGCAAGCAACAATTCGGCTAAACCAAATGATATAAAACCACAATAGTAACTCTGTAAGCCAAGTTTAGTAACTGCTGACCAACACTGTAAGACATTATTTGGTACAAATATGCTTCCAACATAGGTATGGATATAAATGTTGTCAGTTCTACAGTGATCGATTCTGGATCAAAGGGGAAAAAAATACACAAGGTAGGGCGGCGCCTGTGGCTCAGTGAGTAGAACACCGGCCCCATATACTGAGGGTGGTGGGTTTGAACGCAGCCCCGGCCAAACTGTAACAAAAAATAGCTGGACATTGTGGTGGGTGCCTGTAGTTTCAGCTACTCGGGAGGCTGAGGCAAGAGAATTGCCTAAGCCCAAGAGCTGGAGGTTGCTGTGAGCTGTGACACCACAGCACTCTACCAAGAGCAACAAAGTGAGACTCTGTCTCTTAAAAAAAAAAAAAAAAAGTACACAAGATATTCTCA
>CAUYRH010058600.1:0-32037 GCA_963574655.1 Perodicticus potto
CTGTGGCATCACAGCTCACAGCAACCTCCAATTCCTGGGCTCAAGCGAGTCTCCTGCCTCTGCCTCCCAAGTAGCTGGGACTACAGGTGCCCGCCACAACACCCAGCCATTTTTTGGTTGCAGCCGTCATTGTTGTTTGGCAGGCCCGGGCTGGATTCGAACCCGCCAGCTCAGGTGTACGGGGCTGGCGCCTTAGCCCGTTGAGCCACAGGCGCTGAGCCACAGTTGGGTATTTTTATTCCTTTTATCTAAATAGTTTATTGGTGTGCTTCAAATTGAAATGATAGTATCTGTGAATTTGGGACTTAACGTGAGTATATTTTTATATGTAGTATGTGTCATGGAGATAAAAATTAGTAAGATTAAAACCGACCTCCACCTCCAAACTTTAGTTTCAAGAGCAGCTTGCTGTATGGTCCCTCTGTTCTTTTTCAATTTCATGACCATCCCCAGAAAAGAAAAATTAAACAGTAATGCTTGGGGAGTTATCTTTTGTGTTTATTCACATGCTGACATTACATTTTCAGTCTTTACTGCTTCTCAAATGCCATCCAAGGTTCTGCAAGCTGAATGTTCATGTGAATTTAGAATGACTTCCTAGAGACAGGAAATTGTTAGAGAGCGGAGTTACCTGTAGCGTGTGTGCACACGTGCCCGTGCGTTGGTTTTCTTTAAGCACAGACTCTAAGATTTGCATTCTTTTAGTATTTTCTTGATACTTTGCCCTTTTCTAGTTTCAACTTGTTTCAGTCCTCTCTGTCTCAGCAAAACCAAGGTTCTCAAATGTTGATGTCATATCATTTTATTGCTAGGAATGTACTATTTCTAAACTGGAAAGCTTAAATCCTAGCTATGGTAATTTTAGCAGAAAGCAACTCTGCTATCAAACTAACTGATGCTTTATTTTCTTCCTGAAAGTATATATGTTCTGTTCTGTCCATTTATATCTACTTAATGTTCTTTGCCTTCTAATGCTCCCCAAATCCTGCTCAACTTACCGTTTTCCTGTTCTTTTCCTTAAGGCTACTTTTACCCTTTTTACTTACTGTGTAAGGGAAAGAACATTATACTTGGAGTTAAGCAACATAAGTTTGAATTTTAGTTTTGCCACACAATAAAAGAATAATCTGGAGAAATTACTTAACCATTGAAAAAGTCATAAAATATTCATCTATAACATGGATATTGTATTATTAAATAAAGATAAAGATACCCAGTGATTATAGAACGCTTTTATTTTCTGTGCATTCCCAGTTTTTGCTCTTATCTTTATTTGTTTCAAAGTTATGATTTCTTATTTTGCTCTGAATATCACTACTACATGCTTACTCAGATTTATGTTTTCCTACATTCCTTTAACTCTGCCATTTATTCTAGCCAGTTAGGTCAGTTCTGGCCTAATTAATTTTATACCAGAGTCCCTTTACATTCTTACTTTTCATTCCATCCCAGTAAATCTATCTTGTTTTCCAAATCATTGAGTTCAATAATCACTTCTTCTTGAACAGATTCTCTCTTTGCCTGATTTTAATGTTAGCTATTGTTGTATTTTTTAAATTCTTCAGATTTACATGTAAATATAAAAATGTTATTACTTATTTTACATGAAAATATGCCTTTGATAACCTTATCCCACTAAGCCAGGGGTGGATTAAGGTTTGGTGCGGCTTTAAGCTCAAAGAATTTTAGGAGTCTTTTAAAAAGACAGATCAAGAACAAAAACTTGAAAGTCCAGATATAGCTCCATCAATGGAATCAAGATAGATGTTTTAATGAAATGGATGAGAACGAGAGTACAGATGTTTGGAAAGAGGTAAATTTGGAGTAATACCTCACAGTGGACACCAGAATAAATTCCAGTGGATCAAAGTTTTAAAAGTATCAAAATCAGGCTCGGCCCCTATGGCTCAACAGGCTAGGGCACCAGCCACATACACCTGAGCTGGCTGGTTCAAATCCAGCCTGGGCCCGCCAAACAACAATGACGGCTCAACCAAAAAAAAAAAAAAAAAAAAAAAAAAATGGCCGGGCGTTGTGGTGGGCGCCTGTGGTCCCAGCTACTTGGGAGGCGGAGACAGGAGACTCGCTTAAGCCCAGGAATTGGAGGTTGCTGTGACCTGTGATGCCACGGCACTCTATCCAGGGTGACAGCTTGAGGCTCTGTCTCAAAAAAAAAAAGTATCAAAATCAAATAAAAAGTGGAAGAAAACGTGGGCAATTTCTTGTATAATCTTGAGTTCAAGAAGATTTTTCTAATTAAACTCCACGCTCATAAGCATAAATTTGACTACATTGCAATTAAAAAAAGAGATTATTTCATTTAACAAAAAGGTACCATAAGCAAAATCCAAAGAGCAATAAAAAAATCATGAGAAAATGTTTGCATTATATATCACAAAGAGGTTTCATATATAAAGCATTTCTTAAAATAAAGAAAAAATACCAACAGCCTACCAGAAAAAATGGGCAGTCATCACAAACTAACAGAAAGCAGCAGCTTTTAAATACATAAAAGATAAATAACCTTACTCATGACAAGAAGAAAATTTAACACCATAGTCTTATGCTATTTTTTACCTTTCAGACTGGCAAAAATTCAAACCATGATAACAAACTCTTTGTGAATGTTGAGAGGAAACAATCACTCTTATGCATTGTAGATAGAAGTAAAAAATGATAAAATTATCTTGGAGGAGATTCTGACAATATCCCAAATATATGATAGGTATATTTGCCCTTTGATCCAGCAATCATACATTTGGTAATTTATCCTAAAGACGCGCTCATGCACATACAAAATGACAAATGTGCAGGCGTGTTTATTTGAGCAATGTTTATAATAGCAAAACTTGAAACAACCCAAAAGCACATTAGGAAATTAAATAAACTATGGACTACTGTGCAGCAGAAAATGAAGAAAATTTCTATACACTGGTATGGAAAAAAAATGCATATATCATTAAGGATAAATGATAAGTTTAAAGAAAAAACAAGATGTTGCCAAAGCTTATAAAGCATGCTATCTTTTTAGTAGAAAAGAAGAGAAAATAAGAGCATGTATTCTTATTTGCTTAAATTTACATACAAAAACCTTGGAAGGATAAAAAAGAAACTAATAAAAATGGTTATGTTTGAGCAGTGTTTCTTACCTGGGGGACATTTAGCAATGTCTTGAGATATTTTTGGTTATCACAACTGGGGATGAGGATAGGGGCTGTTGCTACCGCCTCTAGTTGGTACCGACCATGAAGCTAGTAAACATCCTTCAATGCTCATGACAGCCTATGCCTCAAAAAAGACTCATCCAACCCATGACTGTCAACAGTGTTAAAGTTAAGAAACCACCCTGGTGGGGGCAGCGCCTGTGGCTCAGAGAGTAGGGCCACGGCCCCATATACCGAGGGTGGCGGATTTGAACCCGGCTCTGGCCAAACTGCAATTAAATAATAGTCAGACGTTGTGGCGGATGCCTGTAGTCCCAGCTACTTGGGAGGCTGAGGCAAGAGAATCGCCTAAGCCCGAGAGTTGATGGTTGCTATGAGCTGTGATGCCATGGCACTCTACCAAGGGTGACAAAGTGAAACTAAAAAAAAAAAAAAAGAAAAGAAAAAGAAACCTCCCTGGTGGGAAGTGGAATGGATGGGGGTGACAAGGCAGGGCCAAGACTTCTCCATGTTCACACTTGTGTCATTTTTTTCTTCAGACCCTTTAAATGTAATTACCTATCCAAAAATAAATTTTAAAGAACCATTAAAATGTGAGGATTTAGAATAGCAGTTTTTATCTTTCTCAGTATTAATTTCAGAAATAATAAGTGGCTGCTATGCCTAAAATTCTTTGGCATTTTCTCCCCTGTTCAGAATCTGACTACCATGTATGTGAAGAGGCTAAAGTTGGCAGTCCTTGAGACCAATGGATGGCAATTTGTATCCGAGGGGGAAAAATAGTGTGAAGAAAATGGAGAAAGAATACCTAAGGGGGGGAAAATGTCTCTAGGTAAAGAAAAATTAAGTTAGTCCTGAAAAACTAGAAAAATATACACTTCTATTTTTCTTTTTTATTAAAATATCTTTCAGTGAAAAGAACACTTGGTGATCTAAGAGGTATTATAATTCTTGTTTAAATGTCCATATTTCTATTATATAGGTTTTTTTTTTCTTTAATCCGAGGTAGATATAGAAAACTGGGTTTGGGCCCTTTAATGCTGCAGGGACCAAGAGGGAACGCCTTTCATCCATTCAACCTTTGATAGTGTTGTACTAAGACCTTTGTTTTAACCCTATCAATTTTCATTTTTTGCATTTTATTTTATAATAACCATCTAAATATTTTTACCTTGCTGGATGAGACTTTCTTTTTTTTCCTCTTAGTCAAGGCGTCACCTACCACTCTCTTTTGCTTTCATTTTAGCTATGGCAGATAAGAATGGTAAGCAGAGTAAATATTTTACTTTTTCTTTTGGTTTTTATTTCCTTATGCATCCCTGCCTGGGTTGTTAGATCCATCTCTAAGTTCTTACTGACAATTTTTACCTTTAATAAGGAAGCATAGCATAGCTGCAGCTCCACGGCTTGGGTGACCATGTTCCTATGCAGGAACTAAAGATTTTTCATCTCCCATCTTTCATGCTTTTCTTCTTTTCACTGATTTAGTTTTACCTGTATCATTTTTTCCTTCATTTTAAAACATCCTTAGTCTCTAAACTAGACAAAATTATTTTTCCTTTAGCAAAAACCATATCTTCATTTTTTATGACTTTTTTCACCAAACATACATTTTGCTTTTAAAACACATTTGCCAATAGAATTAGGTTTTCTTTTTCTTGTTGTTGTCATTTAATCATTTATTTATTGATTTCAGAATATTAAGGGATATACATGTTTTGTTAACATACCTCTATTTTGTATGGATTGAGTCACAGTTATAAGTGTGCCCTTCACCCACTTCACCCAGATACTGTGCAGGGTAACCAATAGGTGTGAATTGACCCTCCCTCCCTCCGCTCCCCCAGTTTGATTTTCACTGTGATTTACTTCCAGAAGAGCACTTAAGTGTTGATTGATTAGTTCCAACTTGGCATTGAGTACACATATTTATTTCTTCATTCTTGTGATGTTTTACTTAGAAGAATGGTTTCTAGTTCCACCCAGGTTGACTCAAAAAATACTGAGTAGTTATACATAGAACACATATACCCCATTTTATTAATCCATTTATGTACTGGTGAGCACTTGGGTTTGTTCCCACATCTTTGCTTTTGTGAACTTTGCTGGTACAAACATTCAAATGTAAGTGTCCTTTTCAGAAAGTAACGTTTCTTCCTCCCCTTTGGGCATATATCCAGTGATTACTGAACCAAATAGTAGGTCTATTTGAAGTTCTTTGAGGAATCTTCATACAATTTTCCATAAAAGTTGTGCTAGCTTGCAGTCCCACCAGAAGTATATAAAACTTCCTTTCTCTCTACATCCATGCCAGCTCCTGCTGCTCTGGAACTTTTTAATATGGGCCATTCTCATTGGACTTAGGGGATTTCTCATTGACATTTTGATTTGCATTTCCCTAATGATTAGAGACTTTGAACATTTTTTCAAGTTTCTTGGTCCCTAGTTAATCTTAATCTGAAAAGTTTCTGTTGATATCTTTTGCAAACTCTTTAAGGGACTTGTTTGGTTGTTTCTGGTTATGAGTTCTTTATGAGATGGGTAGCATGCAAATATTTTCTCCCATTCAGTGAGTTGTCTATTTGCTCACTTGACTGTGTTTCTGGCTGTGCAGAAGCTTGTTAATTCCATCAGGTCCCATGTATTTTGTTGTCGTCGCTGTGATTGCTTTTCGGGTCTCGTGCATGCTTTCTTTGCCTAGGCTGATATCTATAAGAGTTTTTCAACATTTTCATAGTGAATGCAACCTTACATAATGAGAACAAAGTGGGAGGCATCACTTTGCCAGACTTCAAGCTATACTATAAGAGCATAATAACCAAAACAGCTTGGTGCTGCCATAGAAACAGAGACATAAGCCTAGGGATGAAGATTAAATCACCCTCATATTACCATTTGATTGTTGGCAAAACAAATCAAAAACATAAACTAGGGAGAAGAATCTCTGCTCAGTAAATGGTACTGGGAAAACTGGATGCCCACATGTAAAAGACTGAAACAGAATCCCCATCTCTCACCCCTCACAAAAATTAACTCACCATGGATAAAACTTAAACCTAAAGAAGGAAACTATTAGAACTGTGTTTATGTCTGGTAGCTTTAATTGCATATATGAATCACAGTGTTAACTCTTAGTAACGCTAATTTCTAGGGAAAGCTGAGGATTACCTAACTTAATATAACATAGCTTAAAGATTTTAAATTACTGAAAAGAATTTTGAAACTATGCCACAGGTAGCTGTGCGACACCCCCGGATAGCTATCTCTACCACATAGTTATAATTAATAATAAGTAGTTAATTGTCATTTACTGAGCACTGTATAGACACATAAATACCATTCAATATGATGAGGAAATAGGACTTTCTCTTAATTTATATTATAATGAAGAGATATAAAATAAAGTTTAAAAAGAAGAGCAAAAATATTTGGAAGTCAGATGTTGTGGCTCATGCCTATAATCTAAGCATTTTTGGAGACCAAGGCAGGAGAGTTGCTTGAGACCAGGATATTGAGACCAGCCTGGGGAATATAGCAAGATCCTGTCTCTACAAAAATAAATCAATATTTATAAAAATAAAATGCTAGCAAAAAGTACAATTGACATTATATTCCCAGCTGAGCTCTAGCAGTTTCTCTATCTGCTATATTAAGAACCTAGAAGAAGAATTAAAAACAAAATAGTATATGTGTTGGGAGGATGGGTTATGTTGGAAGTTTTAGGAGCAAATGGAGTAGAAAAAGCCAAAGTAAGCAAGGGGGAGATTTGGGGTATAGATTCTGTAGTGGAAATAAGGTTTTCATTTCTTGCTAAAAATTCTTACATTGAAATGAGACACACAGGGAGCCATCTTGAACAGTGAATGCCTATAATATTTAGAGGAGTTATTAAATGCTAGCTTTAAATTGGTATTCTTCATTTCAAGGTGACAAGGTTTACCATTATGTTATTATAATGAACTTTGAGGAACTAAAATAAAAAGCAAAAAGTTTAGGAAAAAAATGATCTATTAAATACAGCGGATTAAAGTTATTAGCAATTATTACTTACACTATTTCTTAAGATCCCTTTGTAGCTAAAAGTACACTAAATCAATTACTTATGCAACTTCACTGTTTTTTTTTTTCTGTTTAAACTATACTCTTGTTACAACACCTGATTATAACTTGTTCTGTGAAGTACTTATATTTTTCTAATATATTTTATGAATGAATAATCAATGATAGAGTTTTCTTTTATTGATTCCAACTTATCCTATTACCAGTTTTTTGTTTGTTTGTTTTTTGAGACAGAGTTTCACTTTGGCGCCCCCTGTAGAGTGTTGTAACATCTTAGCTGGCAGCAACCTCAAAATCTTTGCTCAGCAATTCTCTTGCCTTAGCCTCCCAAGTAGCTGGGACTACAGGTGCCTGCCACAACACCAGGCTATTTTTAGAGAGGAGGCCTGCCTCTGGCTCAGGCTAGTGCCAATCCACTGGCCTTGGCCTCGCAGCGTGCTAGGATTACAGGCTTGCGCCACTGCACCTGGCCTTCTATTACTAGTTGTAACAGTAATCTTCACTTTAAACCTGACTTCTGAGCAAAGACAACTTTAGTGAAGTGTAATTGCTCTAGAATTTCTAGAAAGTTGGACAGAGACATTGATACGGTAGATTTCACCGTACTGACACCCAGACATGGTAAAGGGGAGGCGGGTGAAGAGACAGGGAGAATCACTTTGGGGAGTTCCTTCATGGGTAGGAGATAAACTTTTACATTGAGTATTTGGATTTGCTACAAAAGCCACTTAATAGATGCGGTGGCACTGTTCCCATTGTACTGGCTAACTTGATGATGAATGTCAGCATTTGACTTGTTTAAAAAAATTTATTCACACGTGTAATATATAAAACCATCCCTTATCCAATGCCTTTTATTTGCCCCCACTGCTATATCAGGTAAAAATGGCTAGTACATTTATTTCTTCTGGCTCAAATTTTGAGGCTATATAAGATTCATTCTATAGGTATTTTAGGAAAAGAGTAGCAACTGAAGAGATGGGAAGGAGCTGTGGTTCTCTGGTTTGGGTTGCCAAAGAGTGTTTAGTACGTATATATCTTTATTAAACTGTCTTATGCCTAGGTCTAAATTTCAATGTCAAATGAAGCCCAGGGCTCTACTTTAAATGATTATGGGTACCAGGACTCCCAAAATTGTGGCTTGCATGAGGAGGTGGGGAGGAGGCATTGTGGTACAGATGTTTTATCTTGTTACCAAGAAAGAAAATGTTTACAGATAGGAAAAATGGCTTTGTTTTCAAGCCATTTTCTGGATGATCATTAAGAAAGGGTTTCCAAATGTTTCATTTCCTCCAGTAAAGTCATTTTCATCTGAGGTATGGTTTAGGTTATGGAACCAGGACTGTTTTTTTTTTTTTTTTTGAGACAGAGCCTCAAACTGTCACCCTGGATAGAGTGCCATGGCATCACAGCTCACAGCAACCTCCAATTCCTGGGCTCAAGCGAGTCTCCTGCCTCCGCCTCCCGAGTAGCTGGGACCACAGGTGCCCACCACAATGCCCAGCCATCTTTTGGTTGCAGCCGTCATTGTTTGGCGAGCCCGGGCTGGATTCGAACCCACCACCTCAGGTGTACGTGGCTGGCGCCTTAGCCCGTTGAGCCACAGGTGCCGAGCCTGGAACCAGGACTGTTAAAAGTAATTTAGTAGGAGAGCATGAGGGTTTTTAACTTGAGGCAGAACCCAGCTACGTTTTGTCTAACTTATTCATCATAAAAATGGATGGTTCATATCAATAAATGACTAATTAGTTCTAATTTCCTATCAACTCTATGAGAGCAGAGATTTTGGTCTACATTTACTCACTATTAGGAATTGTATTCCTGGTTCTTAGAACTATATCTCATAGGTAAATTTAATAAAATAGGACAAATTCCTAGAAAGGCAATATATTAACTGAAAATGGAAGTAAGGCTTATAACTTTATAAATGACTCTTTTCAGTAAGAGTAAATAGTATGAGTAAACTCTATCCTCAGTCTTATGTAAAATGAAAATTACATTTTTTAATACAAGATAATCTGTGCATTTTTTCCAACTTGAACATTAATTACATAAACTGAGTGGAAAGCTCTTTTATTTCGTTTTCCTTTTTGAGGTATATAAACTATATAAGCTATTTTAGGCTATATAAGCAAGGGTAAGGTATACTTCATAAACAATTTTTATATTTTCTGAAGTGTTTTTCTTTTTTCTTTTTTGAGACAGTCTCACTGTGTTGCCCTGGGTAGAATGCCATGGCTTCACAGCTCACAGCAACCTCCAGTCTTGGGCTGAAGTGATTCTCTTGCCTCAGCTTCCCAAGTAGCTGGGATTACAGGTGCCCACCACAGCTATTTATTTGTTGCCGTTGTCATTGTTGTTTAGCTGGCCCAGGCTGGATTCAAACCCACTGGCCCGGGTGTATGTGGCCGGTGTCCTACCCGCTGAGCTACGGGTGCCACCTGGGACAGGCATACGCTTAAATCCTTTTTTTTTCCACAGCTCACAGCAACCTCAAACTCTTGGGCTTATGTGATTCTCTTGTCTCAGCCCCCCAAGTAGCTGGGGCTACAGGTGCATGCCACAACACCTGGCTGTTCTTTGGTTGTAGTTGTCATTGTTTGGCAGGGACAGGCTGGATTCCAACCCACTAGTTCTAGTGTATGTGGCTGGCGCCTTAGTTGCTGAGCTATAGGGGCCGAGCCTGAAATGCTTTTCTTTTTGCTCAGTTTTGCAATGTTCTTCTAGACATCAAGAAACTGAATTGATGTGCTGATAATGTTTTACACACCCACATGCATTATGTCACACTGATGCCAAGATTGGCAAATGTATTTCATGATAAGAACTAGTCTGTTAGATTAGCAGGGGCTACCAGAAATGCTATCTTGAGCAGGATTTTGAGAACTTTTTGACCTTAGCAGTAAACCTTTCATAATCAATTATTGATCTCTGCCATGAACAAGGGATGGTGGGAAGGTGTAAACATAATATTCTTGGAACTTTTCATCTTGATTTATGCAACTATGTTGATAGGCTATTTATTGTTTTTAAATGTTGGGGGACAATAGTCTTTGGACAAATCTCAGAGATAGATAGATGA
Source organism: Perodicticus potto (assembly GCA_963574655.1). Classification (NCBI taxonomy): domain Eukaryota; kingdom Metazoa; phylum Chordata; class Mammalia; order Primates; family Lorisidae; genus Perodicticus; species Perodicticus potto. The sequence goes on from CAUYRH010058600.1 coordinate 10,306, forward strand.
GAGAGAGAGAGAAAGAGAGCTTTTTTTTTATATTGAATAATACTCTTGGGGCTCCAGATCCTATACTAACTTGTAACCAGGCAGTTGAGTTCTAATTCACAACAGCTTCATGTAGTACCTGGTAATCTGTGTGTTATGGAGAAGAAGGAATAAGAGCTCACATAGGTAGTGAGCTGAAAGTGAAATTCAAGTTTATCTGCTTCAGAGCCAGTCCTTATTACTCCTTGTGGTTTACATTATACACGTGAGTATAATAAGAATACTATATATATATGTAGTCCACATACATATATATGTAGTCCATAAACACAATACAAATATATACAATATATATAGTCCATATACACAATTTAAATATTATTTATTTAAATTCTGAGAGCATTAAGAACAACATATGAGTTTGATCAGGAACCTTCTTGTAATTTGGAACACAATTATGTATTTTAAATGTTTATTAATTTGGATAATTTTGATTTTATGTGTCCTTAGATATTTTAATTTAAATGCATCTCAAGTATAAAAACAAAAGTCTTTTTTCCTTCTGATGAGTTGTTATATGGAGTAGTTTAGTTTTCTGGTTTCCTCCAAGACTGGCATATTACCTTTTAGACTCATGGGTATTTTAGAGCCTAAAGGAAACATGGAGCTAGTGTAGACCTCACTTCCTACAGCCGACTCCCTCAACCTGGTGCACACTCATGAAAAACATTATGCATGTTTTATAGATAATAGGTATGGTTAAGGACTGGTGATAGCTGACATCTTATTCCAAATCATATTGCCTGTTTATTAGTTTATTTATTTTAGAGACAGAGTCTCATTTTATTGCCCTCGGTAGAGTGCTGTGGCATCACAGCTCACAGCAACCTCCAACTCCTGGGCTTAGGCGATTTTCCTGCCTCAGCCTCCTGAGTAGCTGGAACTACAGGCACCCACCACAACGCTTGGCTATTTTTTGTTGCAGTTTGGTCACGGCCAGGTTCGAACCTGCCACCCTTGGTTTATGGGGCCGGCGCCCTACCCACTGAGCCACAGGCGCCACCAGTATATTGCCTTTAGAACAAAGAAGTAGTCAAATGCTTTCTCTAACAGAACATCTGTATATTTCAGTGTAATACTCACTTCAGTGTTTTAGTATTTACTTCTTGAGTACCTACTGTCTACCAGGAACTATTCTAAATTGTGTACAATGGATAGTAAATTAATATTGTATGAGTGCCTAAACCACAAAAAGAAAAGAAAATTACAAAGAAGTATCCAAATCCCATGTGGAAAATCAATTTTTCACATCTGCTACTTATAGTTAAATGTAAAGAATATGTTTGCATAAGCTAAAACACCTGCAGAACAAGTTATTGTCCAGGAAAAATAAAATGCTCATTATATGCATAGCATGAGTGGAGAAATATTGTGTATTAGTACACTGTGTACTTGAACACAGTTGGAAGTTTTATTTTTTTCTTTAGACTGATAAACTAGTAGCAGACAGCAGTCACTTCATGAATTTTAGGAGTCGTAGCTTAAGCATGTTTGTCAAGAAAACAATAACCTTTCAAAATACTAAATAACTCCACACTATTTCATGGGATTTGGCATTTTGTATCTGTGCTCTGCAGGCAGACATCGTATACCTTTATTGCCAAATGTGTGATCTGGGTATTGTAAAAACCTTAAGGAAAAGGCTGCTTTGGGAGAGAAGTGGCCTATATTGTACTCAGCACTCTTCCCCCGCTGGTTATCTAATCACACATTGATTTTTATTGTCATTTGGCGGGGTGTTTGTAAGTTTGCTGTTTTAAGCCTTTGCCCCCTTTTCCAACTTAAAATTTTTTTATTGTTCAGCCAGCTAGTGGTAAAATAAAGACAGGCGAAATTGTTTTCATTTTAAAAACAGAAATTATTTTACTAAATTTCCCCATAAACAATATTTTGGAAGTCAGATGTCAATATGTTCTGACTCCTGTATATAAAAATGTGGAATTATGTTAATGGGAAGTAAAATGGGATGGTAAATTTAATTTCAAATTTGATACATATTGTTATAGTCACTCAATCATTCAGTCAACGAGCACTTTTAACCTCTTTGTAAGTGCCAGGTACTTTTGTTAAGGTAGAATACTGTAATCCTCTCTTTTTCATGTGATCGAGGGAAACTTCCTAAAACAGAAAGAAGCCAGTTTGGGTAAGAACGTCTGAGTACATCTATATCTCCCTATAATTGGGGGAGGAACAATATTTCTTTACCCTCCCAGAACTAAAAAGGCATAATTTACGTGATAATCACTCTGGAGTATTTACTGAGTTAGTAATAAATTGGAAATTGAAAACAGCCTATATTTCAGTCAACGGGGAAATGGTAAAATAAATTATATACTATGGAATATAGGATAACAATTAAAAAAATGACAGTTTTGGGGCGGTGCCTGTGGCTCAAGGAGTAGGGCCCCGGCCAAAACTGCAAAAAAAAAAAGACAAGTTTTCAGGTTTTCATGTACTAAAGTGAAAAGATAACCCTGCTATAAAGTTAAGTAGGAAAAAATGAAATGAAAAATAAGTTATTCAAAAATATGTAAGAAAGAAACTCCTCCCTACATGAGCGTGAATTAGTTTGTGCATGCTTAGAAGAAAATTTAGGAAGATGTACAACAAAGTTAGCATAATTTGGGGTGGTAGAGGAGGAAATAAAACTTGTCCCCATTAAATTCTCACTTTTTTATCATTTTGGTACAATCAGTTTCTAAGTTAAGAAAATAAATATAAATGTGTGAGGAAATATACTGAGTGAAGGACTTGCACCCACCAGCAGTTAAAAAGAGAGCATATCTGTGGCTTAAATAGAGGAGAGGCCTGGAGACGGAGGAGGGAAACAGCTCCGGACCTGTTAAATTTGGATTGCTGCAAAGCAGAGAAGTGTTGAATTAAAAAAAAATATATAGCAAATAATAAATTGGTTTCTTAAATTATGCAGTTTGGTAATTTAAATTAATCATTCATCATGATGTAAATTGTTATTCCTGTAACTATTTAGCATATTATTTCTTTGGTCGTCAGACTAAGAAATGGTGTTAGCTGGACATGTTTCAGAGGATTCTGCTATATACTCCATCTTTGGGTGTGAATTAAAGTATCAGGCAAGCCTTGACTGAGTCCTGACCTGTTCCCTGCCACCATCTGGAATGTGTTTGTGATAGTGTGTTGTATGTCAGATATTCCGATTTTTTACTGTAGGGTAACTGGAGATATTCTTGGTAGTGAGGGAAAGAGTAAGGAGAGACATTCCCTCAATGACCATATCACCATGTTACATTGAGCTTGATAAGTAGTCCTCATGGTTTTAGCAGCTGAGTTTAGTTGGGTGCAGCTTTCTTCTCTACTCCACGTGAGCTGTGACTGCTGTGTTCTGTTGGGAAGAATGCAGTTACTTACATATCCAACACATCCTATCCTGCAGTCCAAGCAAATATTTTGCAAGCATGGAATTTAATTTGTTTTTAAATCCCAAGAAACGAGTCCTTCTCTTCTACTTCAGGGACCTCATTTTGCTTCTCATTTATGATGCTTTCACTTAGAAATGAGGTGACCAATTATCTTGGAACTCAGGGATCGCCTTAGAATTGAGAATTTCAGTGCTAAGACCATCAACAAGGTAAATTCCTGTCAGTTTTATGTCCCGGAGAAAAGCATTCATCAGAAACAAAACCACACCTAGGTGTATTTGTTTTCTATTGCAGCTATAGTAGATTACCACAAACTTGATGGCTTAAAAAAAACCACAAATTTATTCTCTTACAATTCTGGAGATAAGAAGTCTAAAATGTGTCTTAAAGTGCTGAAATAAAGATGTCAGCAGGGCTGGATCCTTTCAATGTGTCTAGGGAGGATCTGTTCCTTGTCTGGCTTCCAGATGCTGCCAGCATCCCTTAGCTTCTGGTCACATCCCACCAATCTCTGCTTTCATTGTCCCGTCTCCACCATCCCCCGTAGATCCTCTTGTCTCTGTCTTATAAGAATCCTTATAATTACGTTTAGTGCTCTCTCAGATAATCCAGGTAGTCACTCTGTATCAAAAGTCTCAATCATATTCACATTGTCTTTTTTTTTTCCATATAAGGTAACATATCCCCAGGTTCTGGGGATTAGGACATGCACATCTTTAGAAGGCTATTATTTCACCAACCTTAGGTGAAAATTCTGCTCTGCCATTACCTGAAACTGCAAAGATATAAACATCCTTGAAATCACCTAATAAATATTCGTTGGTATTCACTGCAAATCTATTTGCAAATTTTGCATGATAAGCCATAGAGTTCAAAACCTGACCCCACTAGTTGTTAGATGCGAGAATTTTGCTCATTGTTAAAATCTTTTATGCCCAAGTCTGACCATTTTAATGGGTCCCACCTCACAAGGTTTTAGTGATGATTTAATGAAGTATTCTAAGAGAAGGTCTTAGAACAGTACCTGAAATGTAGAAAGAAAAGGTTCAGCCACCCTTTGTTGCTGCTGCGGCCAGCGTTGCAGTGATCAGGCTCAAAATGATAGTTTAGCCTTTTTAGATACCATTTTTCCCTTAGTTTTCTCATTTCATCTGGTAGCTTGGCAGGATGAGTTGGTTTTTCTCTTTGTAAGTTTCTTCTGTGCTTCAGTGAAGCAGAAGAGCTGAGCAGATTAAAAATGTGTTAATCCAGAGTTGACTTTGTGTTAGTGGATTGTCCGATTCAGGTAAAAGTCACACTAAAATAATACTGGTCAATACCTTTAACTTGTGAACAACTATTCATAATGATAGCGTCCATACACGTGTGTTATTAGTGTCAAGGCCTTTTTACATCTATTATCTTTTTTGATGCACCTGTATTACACACATTTTAAAGACTTCAACATCTCTCAGATTTCAGCAAATGCCTCTGGAGGAGCCTGCGGAGTTAGCGCACTGCCCCCCAGGATGGGCCACACGTTCTAATTAATGAGAATCCGAGTTTTATACAGTGATTTTCTTTTTCCTGCCAAGCCAATAGCAGTTGGGGATGAGGGAGGAAAAGAGCTAATCAATGCTGGTTTTGTTTGTATATTTTTAATGTCATTTCTTTCCAGGGCAATGAGCAGAAGGGAAATAAACTGCTTATTAAAATGGTGAGATCTGTACTTAAAGCTTTTCTCTTCAAAGCTGGGTTTCCTGAGCTTTTTCTTCTCAATGTTTTTCACTTCTTCTCAAAGGTAGCAAACTTTAAATGTGCTCAGTGCATGTTATGAAGCCTGTAGAAAGAATGGCATGGTAAGCGCTGTCACCATCCCAAAGGAAGTCAAAACCTGATAGGTAGGAAGGGGATTTTCCTTTCAGCACTGAGGAAGAAGAAAAAAAATTTCAGATGCTGCCACCCAGACTCCCTGGGTTGTTTTCAACACTGGGCAGAACTGATGAGAAATCAGTGTGCGTTTTGAAAGCAGGAAAATTCAGAGTGAGAAATACCCATATTTAATGACATAAGAGGTGTTTCTGGGTATATATGTATGAATATATATATATAATCAGAGAGAAATGTTTCGGTCTCAGTTATCATTACCTGAATAACTAAAGTTTAGGGTTCTCTTAAAATCTGAGTGGAAATAAATGTGTTTTGGTTTGAGCATCCTTAAATTCCTAGCTATTCAGCCATGAATTTTTTTAAGCCTGTAAAAAAACAAAACAAACTAACAAAAAACCCTCAAAAGAACCTTTTTAAAACACTTTGCACCTGGGGGGTGGGGGTGGGGAAATAATGTAATGAAGAATAATAAAATACATGTATTTAAAAAAAATGCTTTGCACCCACCGTGTTGTATTTTAATTGGTAATCCTCGTGTCCATTCACATACCTGTGCTTTTGTGCATTTGTGTGTTTCTTAGCAAACATCTATTGCGTGCCTGCCATGTTCCGGGTGTGCCAGGGACTGGGAAAGAGGCACCTTCCAAAAGCCTCCTTACCTGCAAAGAGATTATACTCTTAATGTAGGAAAAGCACCTTCAAACCTGCCCTGGGCTATAGGTCTTTCCCATTACACTTTAAATATTTCTTCACTGAATTGATGATCCTAATGGATTAGTTGGTTTTTATCTCAACTTCTGCCTTTAATATTCCCTTGACTTTCTCCTTGCTTCCCATGGAGCTGTTATCAGCTGGGATCTCTAGCACTGGACTGCCTCTCCCCCCACCACGTGGTCTGCTTGCTGGAACAGAAGCTGCTGCTTATTTGAGATGATGAAGGCCACAGGAAAGGAATATTTCTGATGTTAGATGTTGAATTGGGGATTTGCATAATGACCTGGGATTGGTTTAAATCCATAAATTTGATTCCCTCTAAATTGGTGTTTAAATGTGTATTTACACAGATGTTCAGGGGCCCTGAAGTGGGCTTTTTTCAAATACTCAGATTCTACATAGAATTATAAAAGTAATATATAGCTACACCTGTGGAAATAGAGCTATGTGCTAAGGTATTAAACTCAGGATATACTGAAAACTTCCAATGGCTTCTTTGGACTTTAAAAAGTTCTTTTCTTTTGCCTTTTTGTTTTCTCATGTTAAGAGAATGATAGATCTTTGTGTTTATAGTCTCCAACAGAGCGTATTAAGTGCCCCCTTGGTATATTTCACCGTATCAGGAGTTGATATACTTCTAAAAAATAGTTGCAGCCCTTCGTCTTGTTTTGACCATACTGGAAAAAAATCCTGACAATTGGTGAGGAATTGAATTTACATAACCAAATTTATCATAGATTTTCTTACACAAATGCACATGATAATTATAGCATGCTAGTTTTATCATCTGAATATTCTCACTGTCTCTACTCTTCAACCCCTTTCACCTTTACCTTTTAACCCTTCATTTTTCAAGGTCCACTGAAAATACCATGCCACCCACCATGTATTCTGTTTCCCACGCCAAAAATGATTTCTCTTATATCCCACGTTATTTTGCTTGAACTTCCCTTTCTATACTTTTCATCATGACTTATGGTTATTTTTATATATGCTTTATTATTCCTACCACATTTTAAATTTTTTCGGTCTGGAATATTCTGGTTTTGGTCTTTATTTGCCTCCAGCATATAGCATATAGCAGTAAGACATAGTTCTGTGTGTGTTACATATAATACACTTTTATTCCTCGTAATGTGTGCATTAGGAACTACCAGCACCTCCATTCTACTTGAATGGGAAAGTTTAAACAGAGAAAGTAAATAACTCTGGATTATCTGAAAGTAGGGTAAGCTGTAGTAAAAAAAGAAAAACCCAAAATAAAAAACAAACACCTTCAGAGCTTCTGGCCAAGTCTATTTCTCATTCATGATTGACCCCAGGCTCTTTGCTTCATTTTGTCTTTGAGACCCAGCCTGAAAATGCAACTCTTATCTAGACTATTGCTGGAGGCTATATCAGCAGAAAAGAGAGTGTGTGTGGTGAATCACTTAGGGATTCTTAAAACTTCTGCCAAGAAGCTACAGAAGTTATTTTTTTTTACTTGTTATTGGCCAAAATGCATCATAAATGGGACAGGGAAATACAATACTCCCACTTCCTAGAACATGGAGGGCCAGAACTACTTGGGGAACATCTCTAATGGTTACAGCAGCGACCCCTCCCCCCACCTCTGCTCATCACTGCGGTTCCTGAAACCCCCACTCAGATGCAACTGTCTCTTGAGGATATAGTTTTGCTGAGAGAGGTTGTATTTGGGGATCTCTTTTTAGTAGAAATAAGAACTGTGTTGAATCTGGTAAAAGGACAGGCTAGCATTGGAAGCAGGGCCGGGTGGATCTGATGACCAGAGCAAAAGCCAGAGGAAGCAAGGTCGTGGGAAGCCTACAAGGGAGGACTTTGAAGCAGGGTTTGAATAACATCTCAGCTCAGTAACTAAACAGAAACCTGGGGTAAATTCTAAAGAACTAAAATGATGACTAAAAAAAATTATGAAAAGTGAAATCAACTACTAAGGGCAGGAATTAGTTCATTTATTTATCACAGACGTGTTGAGCACTCAGCTATGTCCCTTGTGAAAGAGCTAAGCATTAAAAAAACTTTTTTCATGACATTGTATGTATGAAGAAAATATTAGCATACTCATTTTGTAAAGGAGAAAAACAAGGCCCGAGGAGGCTTCGGTACACTCTCTTTCAATGCTGCGCAGCTAGAAAGCCCAGGAGCACGTGTCCAAGTCCAGCCCGTGGGTGTCTGGGCCCACAGGCTTAAACAAAGCCTGTAATCTGAGATCAAACTTACTGTCCGAGGGAAGAAATTGTAAGATGAAAAAGTGGAACTTACGTAAATTATATCATTTATCAATGTGGGTGGACATTCACCTTTTTAGCTACAGATGTTAAAAATTTTAATTGATTTGTTGCTACTTCTTCTCCGAAGTTTGACTTAGCTCTGTAAAACACTGGGTATTTATAGAAAAATCATAGACATTGTTATTATTTTCGTATTTATGAGAACTCTTCTATAAAACTATTTCATTAGTTTCTTTTAATGCTTTGTTTGATTAGCCGTGTTAAGTGAGTCATTCTGTCTTGCCATTTTGTAATAAATAATGACCATTGGTCAGAATCATGCTTTAAGTAGCTCCTTTATCTTTTTCATGAATGTCTCAAATATAGTAAATGGGCTATATAATTATAAATCATAGAAAATATATTTTCTACCTTAAAAAAACTGAAAATCGAAGAAAAAGTTTGTGAGTTGTTTATGAAAACCATAGTGATTTTGAATAATACACTTTGAAACCTTTACACATTTACATATTCACACATAAGTGTTTCTGTTATGATCTTAAATATATATCTTTACGTAGCCAAATAGGTAACTGTATTCTGACTCCAGTGATAAATGAGATATATGCAAATACCAAGGAATAGCATAGTGCTGGAGTACATACCACCAGCATCATTGATATAATATCACTGACTTTATTATATTGTTGATATGAAACCATGTAGTTCAGCCTTATATTGAAGGTCAGGTACCTAGATGATTTGGAGGAAATAGAGATTATCAATTCCACACCCTTTTTCTCTTTCTTTTGTTCTCCCCCATTTCTTCAATGCATGCCACCCCCCATATTTTTTTTACCGTTCCTTGCTATGCCCGGATAAATATCTGAGAGCAAACCACACACCCGAGAGTAGGTCAAGCTTAGCTGGATGACAGTGGTGATGATGTCCTGGTTCCCTGGAGAATTACCCAGTGAACACCTTCCTAGAGAGCAGTACAGGGAGGTCAAGAACCGTTTTGGTCCACGGAAGCATCCCATATTGCACCGCAAGAGTGAGCATAGGTGGAATTCTTTGGGGAATCTCTATCTCATAGAATTCTCCTAGTTCCATTTCAGAAGTACTTGTCTCTTGTGAAATAGCCTTTGTTGCCATTTCTTTTGCTGTCTGATTATGCTTGAGTCATATTTCAATCCACTTTTCATTTTCTCATCCTCCTGTGCCAACCTCTTGACCTCTTTTCTTACTTTCTTGCCTTTATCCTTTAGGTCAACTGTTACAGTTTGAGCGTGCACCCCAAGAAACATATTTTGGAAACTTAATACCAGTAGTGGTGGGAGGTGGAGCCTAATGAGAGGTATTTAAGCCCTGAGGACTCCATTTCACAAATGGATTAAGGCTCTTACAAAAGGTTTTAAAGCTGCCAGTTCGACCTCTTGCTTCCTCTTGCGCTCTCTTTGCCGTTCTGCCTTGGGGTGTTGCAGCAAGAAGATCCTCACCAGACGCAGCTTCTCATCTTTGTACTTCCCAGCCTCTAGAACTATGAAAAATAAATCCCTTTTCTTTATTAATTGCCCAGGCTCAAACAGTCTATTATCACAGCACCAAATAGACTAAGATAGTCACTTTACGTGGCTCTCTCGTGTCGCTTCAACTCTGGATTTACCTCTATTGGTATCCCTGCCTAGGAACCATTCGCTGTATATCTAACACACGTGGAAAGGACTTACCTGGAACTAAGAAGGTGACACACATGTCTGTTCTCTTCATCTCCGAATTAGGGCGTTTCTTTCCAACTGATTCTGGATGGGATGTCAGCGCCTTTGCCAGCATCCCTCTGTCACAGGGTGACCAACTGTCTTGACTTTCCTGGGACTGAACTTGATTACTGGGATGTAGGATTTTGCTTTTATTTCTGCTTTGTTTATTTGTTTATGTATATATTTCTTTTTGTTTTGCTTTTAAAGAGACTTCCAGTTTTAAAGTAGAAATATTCTCTTTAAACCAGGATAAGCTGGTCACTGTCCCCTAGAGACAGCCCTACTAGCTGATTTGAGTTGGCATGAGACATGACACCTGTTTCCAACAATTTTTGGATCAGTTCTCCCCACAGCATAGTCCGTAATAGGTTATACATATGAGGTGTACTGAGTTATCATATGAGGCCGTTCCCTTGGCCTTCAGAGTAGCTGGAGCTGTGGAACTGTTTTCTTTCTCTTCAAGTAGACCTGTACATTTATTCCAGATATTGGCAAATACTATCATACTCTGCATGTACCATGTTAAAAAAAAAAAAAAGTTTGGAATGTACTGAGTTACATGGTACCCAAGACAGTGTATCACATGTGTATATCACAAACACACTCTATTAAAGGGATGGATGTTTTAGAAAAGTACATTCATTTGAAATATGGCATTTCCCTGGCGCTTATGGTGAAACTGGGAGATTAGGCATATTTGTGGTAGGTTGGATGTCATGACTTGCTGATGCCTGCACAGAAAGGTTATTTCTCTACCAACAATAAGTTTCAGACCAAACACTTGTCTCTGCATCCTTCATTTAGTGTGAGTGAAGTAAAGACTTTGAAATAAAATGTTGTTTATACACTCAGATCTGCTTAGGAAATAAAGGTCTTGACTTCATCTTGGAACTCATTTTCCACAAATCCCAATATTGCTTATTGATGTATTCCTCACCGGGAGAATTGTTCCTGTCTTTTCATTCCTTCCTGTGGATTCTGAAGCTGTTAATCAATTAAGGTGTGCTGTTGATAATCATCTTGGCCCAGCAGAAACAGAGAATATAAATGACAGTCGAATTATGTTAGAGGCATAACATTTGTATTGTACAGCAGATACATCTGTGAATTATAGGAGGACTTCACTTTCTCAGGAAAATTTATAAATAACTCTGAGGATTGCTTATCACAGAATACTTGTATTCTTTCAAAAGCTCATCATTAAGGATTCATATGGAGACAATACTGTGTTTTCAAAGTACTGTAGTGCTTTATACCCTTAGGAAAATAAGCTAATGATGAAATTAGTTTAATAACATAAATGCTTAATTATGACTTTGTTACCATCATGTAGTCTTGTCAAACGCACCATCAGTGAGTGTTACTAACAATTTCATAAATTTTTTTTTTTTGCGGTTTTTGGCCGGGGCCAGGTTTGAACCTGCCACCTCTGGCATAGGGGGCTGGTGCCCCACTCCTTTGAGCCACAGGCGCTGCCCCTAACAATTTCATAATTTATAACAAAATTTTGATAAAGCCTTACTTTTCTGATGGTGAAGAATATTTTTTCTTATTTGTATGTATAGTTTTCCTTTGAAAGCATTAAATATTATTTTCATTTTGCTTAGTAGGAAAAAATTGAAAAGTTCAGAAACCAATGAGCACATAGCTAGAACTTTACCTCTCCTTTCCTCACTCTGACCTTTCCATTTCAGAATCTGCCTTGTACTAGACAGAAAAAAAGTAATTGCAGAATTTTGGTTAGAATATTGATGAAAGTCTTCTCAATTAGATCTATGCATTTATTTTTAATAGCATTAAAATTACTGTTAAAATAATATGAAATACTTGAATTTGCCCTCTTGCTTGGAATTTAAGTCAAGAGTTTTCATGAATGTTTGGATATAATTTGTGCTGAGGGAATATGTGTGCTTTCCAGTGATCGTATTTCTGACTGAAGTCTTTTTGTGACCAGTTTGTCCTGTTATTTCCTTTATCATGTTAGTACTTCACTTGAATTTTTAAAACAAATATAATAAACATTATTTTAAAATAAAAATCATTTTGTAGGAATAAAGGACCTAATATATAGATTAAATACCATTGGCGTTGGATCAGGGGTTTTCTGTGTTGAAACTTGTTTATTATTTTCAACACTATTTTAATAATTTTTCTTGGCTTACATGAGCATTCAAATATGAACTAATATTCTTTTCATCTCTGAAAAGAACTTGTAGGACTTAATTAAAATAGCTGTTGTATCCATGTGAAAAATCATGAGTTTATTTATGTCTATAAGGTATATTAATTTAAATATTCTAAAGAAAAAAGTCTGTATAATAAATTTTAGTATCCATTTAAATTTGAAGTAATAAATCTTAGAGGTATAATTAATATAACATTAGAAAGTTAAAACTAGCATTTTTATTTAAACAATCAAATCACAGAATAGCATAGAAATCACATTGGACTGCCTTTGAAATTGTAGCTACATACATCAGTCTGTAAATGAAAGAGGCATTAAGTATTTGCCATCCCTGGAAGAAATGAAAGAAATATTGCTAAACATAACCTTTTTGAAGTCCAACATAATTGTAACTATCAGATAGGAATGATAAATATTTTAAAGTATCTGCTATTAGCTTAAAGCTTTCTTTAATAGAAAACTTGAAAGAAACAAATCAAATGCCATAAATACTTTCTGAGTTCACTAATCAGTGATGAGATTTCTACTTCATCAATTTATGAGTGAAGAAGTCAGTGGTAAGTGGACTTCTGGTAAATTGATATGTTTATTTCTGCCCACGAGCTATACTAATTTAAAACATCTTCACTTTTGTAGTGTGGCAAAGCTTAATATATTTTTTCTTAGACATATAAAATATCATAAGATTCTATTTATTCTTCAAAGAACATAGTGTCAATTCCTCTGACAAGTGTTTGAGTACTTAGTCTGTGCGTTCATTCAATATTACTGAAAATTTCCTTCGGGCAGGGAAATATGCTTTGAGATAGCTTTACAAAGATGGAATAAAATAGCATTTGCCCTTCGGGGACGTTATACCCTGAAAACCCCAGTCTAATGGGAGAGAGACAATTACTGTGGGGTTTCACAATGGAGCTGTATAAAATGGTGTTGTGAAAACGTACATAGTCTACTCTGGAGATTGGAGCGAGGGACAGAGAGACGAAGAATAGGCTGAATTCAGAGAAGACATTTTCGAGAAGACACTCATTTTCATCTTTATTTCATTGTCATTTAAGAGGTACAGAGGAAAGGAAGTATCCATGCAGAAGAATATAAGCAAAACCAGAAGGAGGTGTGAGGGATGTAACATTTAGAGAGTTTCAAGAATGCCAATATTTCTGAATATTGAGAATGTAAAGGTATGTGCAGGTGGCCTGGAGAGGGAAGTAGTAAATAGCATCTAAAGAACCATATGTTCCATGCCAAATAATTGGGTTTGGTCTGAAAGATACGTGGGTAGCCATCAAACAGCTTTAAACAGGAGAGGGGTGTGGTTGGATGTGCATTTAATGAAAATCACCCTGAAACAATGTGGAGAAGGGACTGCAGGAAGGGAGACCAATAAAGGCAGTAGTACTGACTAGGTGAGAAGTGGCAAGGGCATAATACTAGGCTAAAGCCATTAGAATGGAAGGATATAGATGAATCTGAGAAAGACTTGGGAAGCTAAATTCACCAGACAAGGTGAATGAATTAAATAAGGGGGAAACAAAGGTAAAAGTAAGGATTCTAGGGAATTTCCTAGCTTGAGTGACTGCTTGGGAGTGATACTGCCTGAGAATTGAAGATCAAAGAAGTAGTCGAATGGGGGGCAGGTAGGCAGTAGAGGGATTTCTAGATGGGTGAAGACATTCTGTGTAGAATGAATATAACATAAGAATTCTAATGTTTGATTTGGGAAGACACATCAAAATTATCATCAATGTCCAAGATCACTGTCATCTAGGAAACTGCGAGTAAGACAAGGTAAACAATGCCCAAGAATATTTAGTTACATTTTATTAAAAAATAAAACTTAAAATACGGTTTCATTTGTGAATTCTCCTTGATCATGCATATAACTTTCCTTGAGGGTTTGGGTTTTGTTCACCATTGCCCGCCAGGGCTTGGGTGCCCCAGCGCCTAGTCAGTAATGTTTGTGGGATGGGAAATGGAGTGGAGAATAATGTCTGTCTGCTGAATTGTGTTATGTGGTTCTGCAGCGTAAGTGGTCCAAGTTTAGAAAAGCTCCGCCATCTTGGAATAGGCAAAGAAGACTTATCACACAAGAGCAAGACTAGTGAGTAGCGGTAAGCCAGCTGTCCAGGAGAAGAGAACAATAGTGAAGGCAGCAACAACTGTGATTGAGACAGTGAGTGTGTAGCCCCAAGTAGAACGAAGGGCATGGTGGAGGGGAGGGAGCAGCCAGTGGATGGAGGTATGGCCTGTTTATAAAATGCCTTGCAAATCAGAAGAATTTTGCTTTGGTGCAAAACCAAAAACAATAAGAGGCGTGGTTTGAGATAGGAGAGATAGACTGATAGATAATAAATAAAAGAATAATTGTTATTAGTGGCTTGGTGCTCATAGCTCAGTGAGTAGGGGACCAGCCATATACAGCAAAGCTGGCGGGTTCGAGCCTGGCCCGGGCCTACTAAACAATAACATCTGCAACCCCAAAATAGCTGGGTGTTGTGGTGGGCACCTGTAGTTCCAGATACTCAGGAGGCTGAGGCAAGAGAATCACTTAAGCCCAAGAGTTTGAGGTTGCTGTGAGCTGTGATGCGACAGCACTCTACTGAGGGCAACATAGTGTGACTCTGTCTCAAAAAAAAAAAACTAACTAACTAAATAAATAAATAAAATAAATATTATTATTTACTCTAAACGTGTCCAAATTATTTTCATCTATAGACTACTGAACATATCTAGCCTTTGCATTTTAGGGACATTTTCCTCTTTCTCCATCTATCATTACTTACCTCCACGTCTTCATAGATATATGGTGACCTGCCCAACTCCCAGCTTCCCTTACCGATTCCTCTTTGTACCAGCATTCTTAGAGAACACCCCACTTCAAGAAAAGCTGCTTCTTTTTCTTGATCCAGACTTTTCAAATGTGTATCATCCCCCAGCACAAATACTATAAACTTCTTGAATATCCAGAAAGCCTAAAGACCTGCATTAGTATTTATTAAGCTCCTAGGACAAGAGCCTTAAGGTGAGAATTCTGCTGAGGAGGTCAATGACAAATTAAACTTTTCTCTATTGTAATAATTGCATATAAGGAGAGATTTTGTTGAGTAAGTGAAGCCAGAACACTGGGTAAATTTATTTCGTAATTTAAATGTGCTTCAGGCATTTTCCCAGGTTTGTTTTTTCCAATGAATAATTTTATTGCTCTATTTTTATTTATAATATTTATTGGGTCTTTTTTCTTTTATGGACAGATTGTTTTCAAACGCTTTCAAACTAAATCTTGCAGTATGACTTTCAGTCTGTGGATATTGAGCTTCAGTGTAGGCGATTCCTTTAGATACTGACACATTGTGATAGCACCTGTCTTAAGAAATTTCTTTCTTTGCTTAAAAAAATTAACACCACCTTTGCTGGTCACTCTATGCATGAAAAGATCTCTTTTTCAGTGTGTGTGCACAGGTAGTATTCTTCTGTCTCTTTTTCAGTGTGTGTGCACAGGTAGTATTCTTTCCATTTCAGGTGTTGTGTGCCACCTGTGTGACTTCTGTGCCCCCCCGCTCCTCCTTATAAGCCTGTGCTCCTTCCCATCCATCTTTTCACTGAGTGTCAGTCTCCGCATAGCTGTAGTTTCCAATCATAATAAATAGGAATGCTGCTATTGGCTTCCATGCAGTTGCCTGTGTATTTGATGTGCTGTAGGTCAACATAACTTAAAATGCATTGTTTATTATAGGCTAGATTTTGGTTATCAGTTTTGACTCAGTTATGACCATTCTATATAACTGGGTTTATTTTTTTAAATAAAAATTGATTTACTTTGAGACTGTTTTGTATCCAAAAAACAATCAGCATTCTAAATAAAACTTCTGTCGAGAAAATAGAAAGTACCAAAATCTAAGAAACAAACCTATGCAGGGAAGATGAAAGGATAAATACAGCCTTTGAACTCAAAGATCTTATCATCTAGCTTCTCTGGCTTACCATCATTTCTTCACCCTGAGCTATGTTCTAAGAGATAGTAGAATATGGAATGAAAAATTTCTACATGAAACAATAAAATTGTGTGCATTTTTATATAGTCTGATCTATATACAATAATAAGACAAAGAAGAAAAATACTTTATATATTTAATAAAAAATACATATTTTATATATAAATTCCATATAAATTGCATTATTATTGATTTGAATTTTAAAATTAAGGATGTTGTTTAATTTACAGACTGTTAACTGGAAAGCTAGAGAATAGGGCTGTGTCTGTGAAATATTACGTTAAGTGTGACTACTCCAGAAAGCAACCTAGAAATATTTTTTAAAGGAATTGAAGGAGAAAAACATTTCTTATTTCTCAGCTACCTTACAAAGAAAATCAAAGCAACATGAAAGGCTTCTTCCCCTGAACAACCCAGAGTAATTGGTGTTTCATTGCATTCTTTTTCATACCTCCTCCAACCTATCAGTTGCCAAGTTAAAAAAAATAAAGAATCAATGAACAAATGTTTGCAATGGCTTTCGCCCTAAGCCAATGCAATTGTGACCTTAAATGCTTTAAGTCTACTCTTTACAAATGTTATACTTTCCCAAATCAAGTGACATGATGTGAATTGATAATTATAGCTTTTAGCTGATTTCCTAAGTCCTCTTAACACAAGATGTTCAGTGACGGTGGTCAGGGATGAAAATCTTGGTTCGGTCTTTTTTCTCCTTTTGTCATCAGAGGCAAATCATTATTTAATAATTTGATAGATAGATCCTCCGTCTTCTTTCCTGATTCCTTCTTTTCCTCACCCTTTCATCTGCTTCTTCTCACCAGGGATTTCTCTATCATTCTCTATTCTCTTGTTTCTTCCTCTGCACACTTACCCAATTCAGTTTCTCAGACCGTCATTCTGAGTAGTTGATCCCTGGGTGGGCTATTATCTTGTTATTTCCAGCTGGAGTCTCACTTCTGAAACTCGGAATTCCCATTTAGCCATACACCTATGGGCATATCACGGTACCTAAATGCACATGTTGAAAACTGAACTCATCATTTATTTATTTTTATTTTTGAGGATTTCATGATAATTTTACATATTTATGAAGTACATGTGCTATTTCAATATAAGCATACAATGTGTAATGATCATGTTTTCACTTCTGTTTTTTCCCTTGCTATTTTCTGTTTATGTTAGCTGTACCATTGTCTCTCCAGGGTACTGGAGTTTAAACTTAGGAGGTATTTTTTATGGTCCCTCTATCTTTCTCTCTAACCTTAATTCATCAAATCATTTTCTTAATTGATTAATGTGTTCTTCTGGAGTGGCTTATCTCTTTCTTGTCTATTATTGCTGCCTTTGTCTGTTGCAGGGACTTACTGATTTTCCTTCTGTCAGTTTCCCCCCCAGTATGAGGTATAGTGCTGTCAGATTCATTTTAATTAAGAATCACATGGGTCAGATGAATGATTTCCATTGTCTACAAAATAACTGGACTTTCAGGTTCCTCCATGCTCTGACATATGAAATTTTTCAACCTTGAATGTAGTGATTTCCATAGTATATCTATGCTAGAATTGATTTCAGGCAGTGACTTCATACCAACTTTTCAGGCAGTGACTTCATACCAACTCACAACATGCCTGAATATTTATTTATTTTTTTATTTTCTTAGTAATTGTGTTAAGACACTTATATTCTATACTTACTAAATTTCACACGTACCCTTGTAAGATGCACTACAGGTGTGGTCCCACCGATTACCCTCCCTAGAGGGGAGGGGGAGGTGAATATTTAACGATTACTCATGAGGCTGCTCCTGTCTCCAGCACACACCAGCTTGCCTCAATCTACGCTCTTCATTTACTCTGCTGTTCCCCCAGCCAAGCTAAACGCCTTCCTGGTTTATGGTGAAAGTGATTTTTGATCATACACTCTTTTCTCTGAAACAAAAGGTCTCTGGTCACTGCAGAATAGCTGGTCTTCTGATCCTTGATGTTTCTTTCCTTGAATTATTGCCTCAATATCAATACGTTAAAGCTTCTTATTCCAAGGGTCATTTCATTAATTTTGCTATAGACTCTCTGACTTACTCAAGCTCCTGCTCTATTCTATGAAGATGCCCATTGCCTCCTTTAAGAACACAGGTAGGGTAGAATGATCATTAACAAGTTGAACCATGTGTTTATTCTTGGAGCTGTTCTGAGGCATCACCCCTCTGATGGCCAGTTTGTGGGCAGGGTACCAGTGTAGTCATATCATATAGGTCTCAGTGATCAAAAGAGTCCCATGCTTTAATGCTCCATCATTGGTGTCCTTAAATTTTTAATAATTTCACCTTGATATTTTTATAAGTGGAATCTGATGGAACAAAGAAGCTGTGTGTGATCCCAGCTTGCCTTGCTTCCCCCATCCCTAAGACTGGCTCTGAACCACCTATACCCCTAGGCCCTGCCTGGCCTCCCCTTCCTCATCCCAGCTGCTGCCCACTGCCCACAGAAGGACTTTGGGCTTGTCTAAATCCTATGGCATCTCAAGTCAGGCAATAGTGGCTACCATCCCAGCCCCAGGTTGGCCCTACCACAGCTCATTTGTTAAAAGACTCAGCAGGGAGGATCGTCTTGCCTGTCCTACTTCAAATATATAACTTGTTCCTGCACAAAGGATGCAATATCCTCTGTCACTAAGGGTCATACTGGGGTCCTGTGGGAAGAGGAGACTCCTGGCTTCATTTCCCTACCTCTGTCCAGAGCACCTACGGGAACGTGTGGTCAGCACGTGTGCAGACTCATGGGGCAGGCACCTGGAGAGATCACATTTGCCTGGGAGCATCCCTGTGCTGGAAGGAGTGAAATATGAAATACCAAATAAAAAATATCACTGTAAGTAGGGACGGGGAGAGAGGAGGAAAGGATGAAGCCTTGTTAGGACCTTTAATGGACTTTTTCCTTAGCATTTTGAACAAGGAGCCCTGCTAATTATTAATATGTAGCTCGTCAATCTTGGACAATTCATTGTTTTGCATACTCCATTCCTGTCTCTTCTCTGCACCCCATGTCCAGATGCATTTCATAAACATAGCTCTTCCCACAGAGCATGACAAAAATTTATGTAAACCACTAAAGGAAACCGGAACAACTCTGCTTTGGTAGGAGTGAAGAGTCCAGTTACCGAGTCAGAAAACCACATCTAAATCCCGGTTCTGCAGTTTATTAGCTACTAGGTGACTTTGGCAACTTTTTTTTTTTTTTTTGCCCTAGTTTGCCTATTTATAACATCAAGTATTATTTCTACTTTTTGGAGTTTTTTTGTAGGATTAAGAGAGGCAACTTACATAAAATGCTTAGCCCAATATCGGCCACATAATAAATACTCTAATGTTGGCAGGTCTTATTAACCTGATGACTATTAGCTTTTAGTGGAGTGATAAGTTTGGCTCTGTACATTTAGTTTAATAAGCTGAATTCAGCTGACTTCAATAATGCCTTCATCCTTTGCAGCAAAGATAAAAATAACTATATGACTTATAATTTTTTGACATTTTTCAAAAAAGCTTTTAAAAATATTATGATTTAATAAAAAAACAGAAAAAAAACAAAAAAATATTTTAGCATCGTGTTATTATATAGTTCTTTCATCCATATTGTTATCATACTTATTGCACTTTTTTATAAATCCTTCCATTTTTAAGGCAATAGAGTTATCTTCATGCCATTTTTTTAGAACATGCAATAAAGTATTGGTTAACTAGAATTCACTGCAGTGATATTGAATATCTAACTATTTTAATTCTTCAATGTGAAGGATTTTGATTTTAAAAGATTTTAGTTCTCCTTTCTGTCTTTTTAAGAATAAATATTATTCAATCTTAATCTGATGATTTGTGATATTACAAAATTTCAAAATAGTAATTTTTGTTTTCATTACATAATTCCTTAGTAGCTTTAGAAAATTCATGAGATTCATTTTAGTCTTTATCAAAGACCAAAGTCAAAAGCTAGGGGAGTGCCTGTGGCTCAAGGAGTAGGGCATTGCCCAATATAGTGGAGGTGCAAACCCAGCCTCTGCCAAAAACTGCAAAAAAAAAAATTATTTACCAAAAGCTGTATTTCAGGAATGGCTTTTCTTATTGGTATTATCAAAACTGAAGTGAACCTCTATCCTAAAAAAGGGTAGTAGAGTCAGAATTTAATTATGTAAGAGTTGTAACTTGTTAGTTATTTTTCAAGTTAATTGTACCTTTTTTATTATCTCCTTGCCTATGTATCTGTTTATCCATCTATCCAGCAAATCATCTTATGTATCCATATCCATAACCTGAATAATTTCTAAATTAACAAAAGTGGCAATTTTTATAACAAAAAATTAAAATGTTTCCTATAATTATTGACTATTTCATAATTTTCATACTATTTTTTAAACAAGTTCTCTATCTTCTCCATACTTTATTGTACTAAGTTTGCCACTACATTGAAGTAATTTTTTGGACCCTAATTCTTCTGTTCTTGCTACTTGATCAAAAAACGAAGGTTCAGGCGGCGCCTGTGGCTCAAGTAGGGCACTGGCCCCATATACTGAGGGTGGCGGGTTCAAACCCGGCCTCCGCCGAACTGCAAAACAGAAAAATAGCCAGGTGTTGTGGAGGGCGCCTCTAGTTCCCGCTACTCAGGAGACTGAGGCAAGAGAATTGTTTAAGCCCAGGAGTTAGAGGTTGCTGTGAGCTGTGTGACACCACAGCACTCTACAGAGGGCCATAAAGTGAGACTCGGTCTCTACAAAAAAAGAAAAAAAGAAAAACGAAGGTTGATAGCCAGTGTACATGAAAGTACTTGAGCCAAATTTAATAGCCAATGAAAATGCCAGGTAGGCCTATTAACTAAATCTTGGTTCCTGGGCCTACCTTAGGAGTTGCTCCTGTAGCACGTTTCTGAAGGAATTTTTCTGAGTATGATACACTTTCCTTTTGCCATCAACCTGTATGCTATGAAATAAGATAAATCTATTACCTCTTATATTCTTCAACAGACTGCTCTGTTTCATTAAAAATACATGGCTAACACGCAATAAAGATGGTCCCAGTCCATGAACCCCTGTATCACTCTCCCTCCGGAGAAACCCTAACTGTCCCCTTCTATCATCTCCCGATTCAGCAGGAAGCAGTTAGATGGAGTCTTCGCCCCTTTTCCCTAACAGCAGTTAGGGTTTCTACTCGGAGAGGGAGAACTGATGCAGGACATCTGGCACCCTAGCCAGCTCAGCGGATGGCGGACCTGCCGCCTCCTCCTTGGTGGTGTTGGTGCTGCGGCAACCAGCTGAAGAACCAGTGAGCTGGATGACAGGCAAGGAGGGGGACCTCCAACGCCCACCAGAGGCTCCAATAGCCAAAAACGTTGGACAACTGCTGAGGAGAAACCTGTACCTTGGTGTCTCCTTCACTTTTCACTTAGGACTAAATGTGGAACCCCCATTTCCTATGCCTAGGTCAATTTCTTGTGAATTTCCTAGGCCTCAATTCCATGAGAGGACTGTATCCATTCTTTGATACACTCATTCACCTTG
>CAUYRH010058601.1:0-36462 GCA_963574655.1 Perodicticus potto
CATTTTTTCCAATTTTAATATCAGGTATATCCAGATGAAGTAGAATGATTTTGAAGTATTTCTTCTTTTTCTATTGTCTATAAGATTTGGCATGATCTGTTTTTTGAAATTATCTTCTATTTTTATTTATAAAAATAAATACTCTCTATTTTTTGAGACTTGGGGAAAAAAAAGTTAACTGATGACTCCAGTCTGAACCTCAGAGTCAAAGCAGTCTATAATAGACATACTTTTAATGTGAATGTTACTTTTTTTTTTTTTATACAGACAGAGTCTCACTTTATTACCCTCGGTAGAGTGCCATGGCGTCACACAGCTCACAGCAACCTTCAACTCCTGCTGGGCTTCGGAGATTCTCTTGCCTCAGCCTCCCGAGTAGCTGGGACTACAGGCACCCACCACAGCGCCCGGCTATTTTTCTGTTTTTGCAGTTTGGTGGAGGCCGGGTATGAACCTGCCACCTTTAGTATATGGGGCCGGCACCCTACTCGATGAGCCACAGGTGCTGCCCATGAATGTTACTTTTTTTGCATTATTATTATTGCTCCATATTTCATTGCAGCAATCATCTGATTTCTTTTCCATTTGTTCTTTACAAGGTTTTTGTTTCTAGTCCTTTTCTTAAACATTGTTATCATTGTTAAACTTTAAGCCTCTTTAATTTTGTGAAGGCAAAAAGTGGAAACCAAATAAACACATGTACATGTACAGTAAAAATAAAAAAAAAAATTAAAACAAAAAAAAGAATTAAAAAATGAGGTAATACCAGGCTTACATTCTTACTTAAAACAACTGACTCAGACTGTGTAGCAGCTGCCTATTTAGCTGGGGTGTAGGACATCCAAATGAACACAGTCACAGGGGCCAGATCAGTTTTTGACAAGGGCAAAAGGCTTAGGCCCTGGGTCCCTGGGCCCTGTCTTTAGATGGTTGTAGGTTAAGAGTAGAAGAATTAAAATGAAATAATAATGGTCAAGCATTTGTTAAGGAATGTAAAAAGGCAAGAGCCTGTTTCCTTAACCTTTAAAGCTATTAAGAAAAGCAATAAAGGACAGAATGCTTGACTGGTTTGAAACAGTTCGATAAGTCAGATTAGAATGTGTTGGAATAGACCAGTACTTTAGATTAGAATGTAGTTAATGTAGTTAATGTTTACACCCCCTCCACCCCTGTTCATGTATGTTCTTTATTAAGGTCAATTTTAACATAGTCCATTTATCTATCTCCCTATATTTTTCTTTCCCCAGGCTTTCATGTTGACACAAGACCATGGTGAGTATGGTCAAAGTTCCTCCCTTACCCCCAGATTATCTTGATGATTTCAGTATTATCGGAAATGTTAACATTATAAAGATCACAACAGGGCAGCACCTGTGGCTCAAAGGAGTAGGGCACCGGCCCCATAAGTTGGAGGTGGTGGGTTCAAACCTAGCCCCAGCCAAAAGCTGCAAAAAAAAAAAAAAAAAAAAAAAAAAAGAACACAAAAAAAACTCCATGTGGTTTTAGGTTGGGGCAGCACATCCTTGCTACCTCTTGGCACGTGAAACTGCCTCTCTGAGCCTTATAGATTATTTCTTTGGAAATAAGTTAGTGTTAGAGTTTATTTTTCACACTGTACCCTTGCGATTTCATCCCCAGGAGCAGAATGACAACACAGGGATACATTCTGGCTCTCTGATTGTGACCCTCCCACAGCCAGGAGTCTGTAGAGCCATTGAGATGTGCCCAGACCCTTTTCAAACCATGCTTTGGGGTATCCGGGATTGAGGAATTCCTTGCCCACAGCCATCTGAGCTGCTTCCTTTTATGCTTGAGCTCTAAAACATATGAGTTTTTGATTCCCCCATTCTAAATCTATAAAAAGTTTCCTAAGTTTTAAATAACAGTCAGGATTCCTTTAAATTACATTTCTTTTATTATAACCAAGTTTTAATATTTTCATATAGTCATGTCTTTCTTTAATTATACTTTTTTATGTTCATTGTTTTTGTGTATTTGTCTCTGCCTTACAAAAATCATTTTTAGGAATTCCTCTATTTGCAGAACAGAATGCAAGTACCTTCTGTGTTTCTGCCAGGTGATGAAGATCATTGCTTCACTCTAGGGCCTCCTTAAGGCAAAATCAAGTCTTTAAGAATCCTGGACAACCCAGGAAATTCTAACCCAAGCTGTAATTTCAGGGAAGAGTTGGTCTGATCCAACTCACCTTCACTCTGAGAGGACCGCCCTTTGGGGACCAGCTTTTTGAGGAGGGCTCCCTTGGCACTCTCTAGCTTGCTCAATTCCTAGGTGTTGTTTTCTATTTCTTCCATAAACAAGTGTGTCCAAGGATTGTGTCAATGTTCTAGGATTGACAACTGTCTTCAAGGCTAATGCTCCCCTCCTGCTTATTTACCTCTCTGGTTTGGTACTTTTTTACTAGCTTGTCAGATCCATCATTTTTTTAAGACTTAAAAAAAAACAAACCAAAACAGTGCCAGTGTCTTTTTGATAAAATGACTTCTTTTCTTTTGGGTAGATACTTCGCAGTGGGACTGCTGGGATGGATGGTATGCTTATATTTCTTTGTGGAATCTCCATACTGTTTTGTACTAATTGCAGTCTCACCAACAGTATGCAAGTGTTTCCTTTCTACCACATCTGTGCCAATGTGTTGTTCTTGACTTTTTAAAAGCAGTCACTCTGACAGGGGCAAAGTGATTTCCCTCTGCAGTTTTAACTCGTATTTCCCTGATAATTAGTGATATTGAGCATGTCTTCATTTGTTTTTTGATCATTTGTGTATCTTTTTTACTTCTGTTCATGTCTTGCTGACTTCTTAATGGAGTTGCTTTTTCTTTGTGATTTGTTTGAATTTTGTGTAGATTCTGGATATTAGCCCTTTAACAGATGCATAGTTTGCAAATATTTTCTCCCATTCTGTTGGCTATTTGCTCTATTGATTATTTCCTTTGCTAAGCAGAAGCTTTTCAATTTAAATGTTTATTTCAGCACAATTTACAATCACAAAGATGTGGGATCAACCTAAGTGCCCATCGATTCATGAGTGGGTTAAGAAAATGTGGTCCTGGGCGGCACCTGTGGCTCAGCGAGTAGGGCGCCGGCCCCATCTAACGAGGGTGGCAGGTTCAAACCTGGCCCTGGCCAAACTGCAACAAAAAAAATAGCTGGGTGTTGTGGCAGGTGCCTGGACCCCCACCCAGGGCACTCTACCGAGGGTGATAAAATGAGACTCTGTCTCTAAAATATATAAATAAATATATATATGTGTGTGTGTGTATATATATATTATTTGTAATGTATATATATTTATTTATATATATATATATATTTGTTTCTTTATATGTATATATTCTCGAACTTACTTGCTTTTAACTGTAGCATGACAGCAGTCAAGTCACGTCTAAAATCTGGCCGAGCACAGTGGCTCGCACCTGTAATCCCAGTACTCTGGGAAGCTGGGGTGGGCGTGTCCTTTGAGCTAAGGAATTGAAGACCAGCCTGAGGGCTCACTCCGTGTGCCAGCCATGTATACCAAAGCTGACCGGTTTGATCCTCACCCAGGCCTGCTAAACAAGAACTGTAACAAAAAAGCCAGGCATTGTGGCAGACGCGTGTAGTCCCAAATACTTGGGAGGCTGAGGCAAGTGAATTGCTTAAGCTCAAGAGTTTGAGGTAGCTGTGATCTGTGATGCCACAGCACTCTTCAGAGAGCAACATAGTGAGATTCTGTCTTAAAAAAAAAAAAACCCAGCCTGAGTAAGAACAGAGGAGACCCCATCTTTACTAAAAAAGAAAAGCTTAGCCAGGTGTTGTGACAGGTGCCTGTAGTCCCAGCAACTTTGGACGCTGAAGCAGGAGGATCACTTAAACCCAGGAGTTTGAGGTTGCTGTGAGCTAGGCTGATACCACAGCACTCTAGCCTGGGGGAGAGAGTGAGACTCTGTCTCAGAATAAGAAAAAAAAAAAGAGAAATACTCTTGCAAGGTCACCCTCAAGGTATAGTAATGTGGTCTGATGTATGGGGAACACCAGCCTGATGGCCTGGGCTGGCAGAAAGGTGGGTAAGTGTGTAACATTCTGAACATTCAAGCCATTTTGCATTTGGAATAAACTAATTATCAAACTATAAATCAAACCTTCCAAGTGAATGCAAGGTTACTCTTTTCTGTTTGCATTAAGCCTTCCTAAACGTAATATGTTAGTAAAGATTTTTGCCATAGTGAGAACTGACAAAGATTTAGGGGAGGCAAAAGTTAGATTTGTACTGAGGGGAAAGGTTCAGTTCTAATTTTAATGAATTAAATACACATATTATGTGATTACTATGGTAGACATCTTATAGATATATCAAATATTTTAAGATTGTAAGACATTTTCAACATTTCAAGAGAATATTTGAGACCATTTACCAGCTTTCCTTCTTAACCACTGCTGAGTAAATTTGCCCTGAGAATTACTAAGACCCTAGAGCTACAAGCAGAAGCCTTTGGATTGTATGGTTATAAGCTCACTGGCAATCTTGGGGGAGTATAATATAAGCAGCTGGTGGACCACAGGCTGTTGGTATAGGTGAGCCCTGAACCTGTGAATTCTAAAGGGCACTCCCTGGGAACTGTTACTTCTTGGTGGAAGAAATACACACTTCTGGACACTTGAAGAAAGGTCCTTAGCTCTGTAGCCCAGTGACCCTGCTGGTGGGACTCATCATGGTGCTGACACGACCCATTGAAGGCGCTGGTGAAAAGTGTTTTGACTTTTCTGGTGCATGATTTCAGTGGGAGATTAGCTGGCAGTATGTTTTTTAACCCTGCATATAAATCCTGTGGACCCCAGGAGGTGAGCTCCACTTTGGGTCATCTGGCAGTTTGGAAGCTTGATGAATGGATACCAAGACATTTGGTTGCCTCACTACATCAGCCTGCTGGGCTATTAAGAGCTCTCTAGACATTTCCAGGCTTCCTGTGGTCCTAGAAGTAGAGCAGAATGCAGATTAGTAACAATGTCCACGAAGAACCAGCCCAGCAGGGCCACAGCAGGGGCGGCTGGGGGTCAGGGATGCCATCTGCCCCAAGCTGACTCAAGAATGCAGAGCAGCACCCAGCACCTGATGTCAGGTGGCTCTGAGCCCTGAGTAGTGGGCCTGAAGGTGGGTCCTGCCTGTCAGCAAACAGCCCCTTTATGCAGACTCCTAAGGCCATCTTCTCACTGGAGAGGAAACGGCAGTTTAAGAAGGTTCTGTTAAGATAACAACAGAAGGGATCTGCATCGCAGCTGGGGTCCCACAGCACAGACTGCTGACAGGCAGTGTAGTGTGTCCTAGAATGAACATGTAGAGATGTTGCCTGTGCTTCCTTCCAAGGTCGTGTAAAAAGCAGAGCCAGGGTGAGAGCTGATCAGAGGCAAATTGGACTGGCCACTAGATTGTCCCAGGGGCAGGGAGGTGGCACCTGATGAAGGACTGTGATGTCCAAGCCTTCCTGACAGGAACACGGTGTCTTAGACCTCTGCACACACCACAAACCTGATTCTGGTAACCCCAAATTTCCTATTAGGATCCCTTCCAAATACAAGGGGAAGGTGAGTTTGTCCATCCGTCAAGCTGGGCTGGGGAAAAGGAGGATTCCAGAGAATAACAAAAGCAGTTTGTCATTAAGAAGCTTCTGCTGTGCAGGAGCACCGGGCATGTGAAAAGGGGGGACCTGCCACACCAAGGCACCCTTGAGATGGGGCAGAGGTAAAAGCAAGCCAGGGTCGAAGGTCCCAAAGCCCCTGTCCCTGTCCACTCAGTTCACGCTCAGAGATCCGCCTGGGCCGTTCTGAGAGCCTCAAGGGCCGGGAAGAGATGAAGCGGTCCCGGAAGGCAGAGAACGTGCCCCGCTCCCGCAGTGACGTTGACATGGATGCTGCTGCTGAAGCCACACGCCTCCACCAGTCGGCTTCGTCCTCTGCCTCCAGCCTCTCCACCAGGTGGGAGGGCTCGGGGGTTCTACCCACTGATGTCTAGGGCAGTGGCCTAAATAAGCATGCTGAGAGTCACATTGTCTCCACAGGTCTCTTGAGAACCCAACCCCTCCCTTCACCCCCAAAATGGGCCGCAGGTGAGTGACGGGCACGGTGGGGCCTCTCTTTGTATCTCTGTCCCATCTGTGCTCAGCAGGGTATGCTTCTCCTCTTGGTGCCCACTGATATCCTGTGTGCACGGGACAAGCAGGTTGGGCCAGTGCAGGAGGGACAGACCTGTGTGTGATTCTTCCTCCTGAGTGAAGCTGAGCTGCCCATTCTCCCCAGGAGCATTGAATCCCCCAGCTTGGGGTTCTGCACAGACGCCCTCCTTCCCCACCTCCTAGAGGATGACCTGGGCCAGCTGTCTGACCTGGAACCAGAGCCAGATGCCCCAAACTGGCAACATACTGTGGGCAAGGACGTGGTGGCTGGGCTAACCCAGAGGGAGATTGACCGGCAGGAGGTTATCAATGGTGAGAATGTGCAACCCCCCCACCCACAACTCACCCTGTGTGAGCATAGGTCCAGGGCGCCCATGGCACAAAAGATGGGAAAGAGGTTCATGGCCGTGGGGGCCCTGGGACAGGACCAAGTCTGTGTGGCCTGTGGCTGTAAGTTCTACCTCTGTTCTGGCCCCCAGGTGAGAGAAAAATTGCCGTAGGATGTAAAACCACTCTGGTTGCTCTAGAAGTAGAGTGATTTAGAGAGCAGGGTAGTGACTCTAGATACTTGCTGATCTGTTTTCTCCCCATCTCTCTATCACCCCCTTAGAGCTGTTTGTGACTGAAAGTTCCCATCTGCGCACACTTCGTGTGCTAGACTTGATCTTCTACCAGAGGATGAGGAAGGAGAACCTGATGCCCCGGGAAGAGCTATCCCGGCTTTTCCCCAACCTGCCTGAACTCATAGAGATTCACAGTAAGGAGCCTGTGTCCGCCATGTTCCCCCTCTGCTAGCCTGAAGCTTCCTGTTCCAGGTTGGCCCATCTGCCAAGACCTCTCTGAGTGGTGACCCTTGCCCATCATCCTTGGTGAGACAAAGATCAATGGGCGACCTGAAATCAGCCCTTCAGTTCCCCCCAAAGTAATATGGTTTCTAACCCCTTCCCCATAGCAATGCTGCTGAACATCCCTGTTCTCTCAGTCACAAAGAGTCTGGCAGTTGACTCAACCCCAGGCATTTCTGTTTCCTCTCCTTGCCCCAGATTCCTGGTGCGAAGCCATGAGGAGGCTCCGGGAAGAGGGCCCCATCATCAGAGAGATCAGTGACCTCATGCTGGCTCGGGTATGGCTCCAGAGTTCTGCTTGGCAAGGGCAGTGGAGGAGCCGGGTCCCATTATCTAAAGCTGCAGAATTCGGCAGAGGAGGGGATAAGCAAGGGACTGGTCCCTGGCAGGGTTGTGGCACTGAGCCAGTGTCCATCCTGCCCCCATAGTTTGATGGTCCCGCCCGAGAGGAGCTCCAACAGGTGGCTGCGCAGTTCTGCTCCTATCAGTCAGTAGCCCTAGAGCTGATCAAGACCAGGCAGCGCAAGGAGAGTCGGTTCCAGCTCTTCATGCAGGTGTGTCATCAGCAGCGCCTTCTCTGCCAACTCTCCAGGGAGCTCTTGCCTTTCTTCCCTCTGGCCCCAGCCTCTCTCTCCATGTGGAGGTGACCTGGTGCGTCCCTCCACCCACCCACACCTGCCCTTTAAAGGCTGTGACGCTCCAGACAGAGAGACTGCCACTCGCTGGAAAGGGCCTGAATCAGCAGTCAGCGGGCCCAGCTCACCGGGCAGTGGTGCCTGCCCTTATGTTTTGACCACCTCCCTGCCTTGCATGCTTATCTCTCTGCTGCCACCACTATTTCTGGGTAGGGCCTATCTGGTATCCCACCTGCCCCCAGGCTGACATCCCCTCATCTTTGCCCCATCTAGGAGGCAGAGAGCCACCCCCAGTGTCGCAGGCTGCAGCTGCGCGACCTCATCGTCTCTGAGATGCAGCGGCTCACCAAGTACCCACTGCTGCTGGAGAATATCATCAGACACACAGAGGGTAGGACAGTGGGCGGCACGCAGTGGGCCATGTCACACCAAGCTTGTGGCCTTTCTTGTCTTCACCTTTGCCCTATTATGGAGAAGACAACGAGTGTGAAATGTGCTTTGCAAAATACCAGGTGCCCACCAGCAGGAGGAATCAGAGCCACCATAGCCTCACTAGGGCCTTTTTGCAAATTCAAGGAAAGCAGCCAGTGGACACACAGGCTGGCACTTGGGGGGCCTGGCTTCCTCTGGTGGTCAAACTCTGATACCAAGGGCTATGGCCGGGTTTTAGCCCCATTATGCCCCTGCAATGCCCAAAAGATAGAACCTGTGTGTTATACTACCAGAGGAGCAGGGAACCAGCTACCTGGAGGTCTAGCTCCAGGTTGTCAGTATCCTAGGAGCTTGGGTATCTCTCATTACCCTCGAATTTGGGACATCAGTGGCTTTCTAGAGGCATAGTCATCTGTGGAGCTGTTTGGTCTAAGCGGTCATTTCCTAGAGCTGTTAGCATCTGCAGACCAGTGTTCTGCAACCTTGGGGCACTCCATGAGTTACCCTGACACCAAGGCCCTCAGGTAAGCATGGCTTGCTCCACTCATCCCTGCCAGAGCAAGACACCCAGACAGAGCTAGGCAGTGGGTACAGTGGGGTCTGTGAGGGGTTCATCTGTCATCCCTCGTTTGGCAGGCGGCACCTCTGAGCATGAGAAACTCTGCCGGGCCCGAGATCAATGCCGGGAGATTCTCAAGTACGTGAACGAGGCAGTGAAACAGACAGAGAACCGGCACCGTTTAGAGGGCTACCAGAAACGCCTGGACGCCACTGCCCTGGAGAGGGCCAGCAACCCCCTGGCAGCAGAGTTTAAGGTAGGAGGCAGAAGCTGCCCCAAGTTCAGCTCCTCATTCATCCACACGCACTTGCTTCTGGTAACCCCTAGGAGCAGAACTCTGGTTGGAGAGCCTTAGAGATGGGAGACAGGTGCCAGTCTGTGATGGGTTGGCACAAGGGTGCCCTCAAAAACAGACCTGGGTCCCATTAAGTAAAGACTAGATATTAGAACTCAGAGAGAGCAAGGGTGAGGCAGGACAGGGGAGTGGGTGGAATAATCTGGGAGAAATAATAGGGGAGGAAGCTAGAGCTGGAGAGACAAATGGGAAAAACAGTGACAATTCTCTCAGAATGCAGAGTGACAATTCTCTCAACATGTGTTTGTGGGAGGAGGGGAGACCCAGCCAGAGCCAGTGGTGTGTGACTCAGTGTTGCACATGGCCTGTGCCTATATGGTGACCTTCCTGCTTGTTTGTATCCCCCATGAGAGCACGAGACAGGGGCTTGCCATCCTGCTCTCCACTCCCTGCCTTAGCACTGTCTCAGGCTTCAGTGAGCTCTGAGCACTTGGTGGGTGGGTGGGTGGGTGAGTGAGTGAGTGAGTGGTGTTTCCCTGACAGAGCCTGGATCTCACAGCCAGGAAGATGATCCACGAAGGGCCCCTCACCTGGAGGATCAGCAAGGACAAGACCCTGGGTGTGTGCTGGGGCCTGGTGGGGGTTAGGGAGCCTGCAGGGTCTGCTCCCTTGGGTTCTTCCATCTGCTTCCTGAGTCCTGGAACCTGTTATTCTGAGGGATAGTGAGGGACTGTGAAGGCATGTGGAGCATGACTGGGTGATGGCTTGGGACTGGTCCCTTGAGCACAGCATGGAGGGAGTACCCAGAGGGAGGCTTTCTAGGCCCCGGTCACTCCCAGTGCCTGTGAGGGGTCAGTGGACAACAGGGCACATCTGACCACCCTGCCCCTCTCAGACCTGCACGTGCTGCTACTGGAGGATCTCGTGGTGCTGCTCCAGAAACAGGACGAGAAGCTGCTGCTCAAATGCCACAGCAAGACCACCGTGGGCACCTCGGACAGCAAGCAGACCTTCAGCCCCGTGCTCAAGCTCAACGCTGTGCTCATCCGCTCTGTAGCCACAGGTACCCACCAGGAGGTGGGCCCAGCTGGCCTGGGTTCTGGGTCCCTGTTCATTGTCACTGGTGTCCATCAAGTACTGGCTGATGTGGGGCCTTGTGGGACTTGCTCCTGTACTCCTGTCCTAACACAGTCTAAGCAGGAGGGTGTGGTCCAGGATGGCCAGGACAAGGGGCAGGGTAGGACCAAGATAAAGGTGGATAGCCTGGAGCAAGGGTGGCTCAGTCCTCAGGGTCAGTGCTGATTTGGGTGGGTTATGGACACCTGGGATAGGCTAAGGGGTTCTATACCAGAGGGAAAGGCATGGGACTGGACAGCATGAGTAGAAAAGCTTTCATGTGGCAGCCATGCTCAGGGCAGAGCCTGTGTGCAGATGGCAGATGCACCTCCAGGAAGAGCTCAGTCCCGTGGGCTGAGGCAATGGGGAGTGGAATGTGTGTGAGAAAGGGCTCAGGGGCAAGGATCAGGCTATCTCTTCATCTGTGAGACGGGGGAAACACCTCCCTACCTCTTGAGGGCATCAAAAGGGATGATGGGTATAAGAAAGTTTTACAAACTTAAAGCATTATACATGAGTCAGCTGCTACTACTATGACTAGAGTGGGAGAGGCCATGAAAGATGATGGTCTGACGTCCTGGAATTGTCTTTGTCCCCTTTACAGGACGATCCAAGTGGTTTTGATGATCCAGATCTGTTTGTGTTCTTTGGGTGGAGGGTCAGGGCTTCGAGTCCACATGCTATCACCCTGCCCTAGACTGCAGTCACACCTGCCACCCCAGTAGACACCTTCTACTTCCTTCCCACACAGACAAACGGGCCTTCTTCATCATCTGCACCTCCAAGTTGGGCCCACCTCAGATCTATGAGCTGGTCGCATTGACGTCATCAGACAAGAACACGTGAGGATTGAGGGATCACCCATAACGCTGTCCGTGGGATCCGGGTGGTGTGTATGAGGACAGTGGACGGTGAGGCCAGGGCTAGACCCCAGAATAGTTCCTAGACAGGAAGTTGGGAAGGGGCATGGGAGGTAGGGCAGGCATAAAGAAGCTGTGGGGGTCCCACTACAGGGAGAATATGCTCTCAGCAGCCTACAGCCACTTTTCCCTGCCTGCCTGGACTCCCTTCCCCATCAGACATGTTAGACCCAAATACCTTCTCAGCTATTTGCCTCACGGCCCTCCACCATGGTATTCCCTGACCAGGGTCACCAAAAGTGGTATGGCATTGTGGAAGGAGACAGGTTGAGTCAGTTTCTCAACCTTGGGGATAATATGGATAATGCTATCTCTTAGAGAGTTATTTTGAGAGAGAAAACAGAGAATGCTTAGCATAGAGTATAACAGCTTGATGTCCAGCATATGGAAGCTGCAAGTGATAAATCCCAAGGGAGCAGCCAGTGGGAACTGTGAGGGGAGCTGGGACCTGCCAGGTGGTCCCTGGGGCAGAGCAGGAAGGAAGGTCTAGACGCCCCAGAGCAGTGGGTTCAGTTGGGCATGGTGTGTGCCGTGCTCTCACTCTCACCACCAGTCTCCTCTGTCCCTGCTGAGCAACAGATGGATGGAGCTGTTAGAGGAGGCTGTGCGAAATGCCACCAGGCACCCCGGAGCTGCCCTGACACCCGTCCATGCCCTGCCCCCAGGCCGCCAGGAACCAGCCCACCAGGGCCCCACGACCAACAGGTGCAATGCTTGGCCCTCTAGGCTCTCATGCCATCTCCACTCCAAGCCACCTGTTTCCTGCTGTGTCTGACCTCTTTGCCCCCATGGGCAGATAGCCTCTGCAGAGGGAAGAGTGGGCCCCTGTCTTAGCCTGTCTGCTCTCCTCCCTCAGCTGTCATGGAGACCGCAGCTTGGGGTGGGGGTGTGGACCAGGGGCCCAGGGAGGCTTGGCCAGCACCCACCTTCGTTTCCAGGTTGCCAGCAGACCAGGCAAGGGATGAGGCCTAACCCCTCCTTTTTTGGCTGCTCCAGTCTGGCAGGGAACAGACTATCTGCCAGGTGACCTCCCCTTTGGTTGGTTTCTTCCCTCAGGGCAGGACTGGATGACTCAGAAGTGTTCCATAGTGAGCCAGAAGCTAAGGAGCTGCCCACAGGTAAGTCCTCTGCCCTGTTCTGTCTGCGAAGCCAGCCCAGGTACCAGGCCAAGTGTGGAAGGGATAGGATGGTCTGTCAGGGCCAGGGGTCTGAGGTTTAGATGGAAAGAGCAGAACGGAACAGTGTGGGACAAAGAGTTTGGAAGGGGAAGGAAACAGACTGCACAGACAGAAGGGAACCTTGCACGTTGAACATGAGATTCTATTCGGCCTCTCTAGGTGACAGGGCCAGCAGTGGGGGAGAGAGTAGTCCATTGTGGGGGAGGGAGCCTGTGCTCCAGCAAAGCTTGCTTTTGAGTGTGAGATGCACTCAAAAGGGATGGATAGCATGGGGGCTGTGGGGGTTTGAAAGGCTTAAGATGCAGGTCCTGGAATGGAGTTTGAGTTCTTGTGTGAAATAACTTAGGGTCTTGGGTTTTGAGAGGAACCTTGGATTAGATGGCTGGTCCCTGTTCAGTTCTCTGCTGTTTCAGGTGCTGTTCCTCCTGACGCCCAGCCCTCCCTAAAGTCTCTGTCCCAGACCCTGTTGCAGCCATACCTTCTTTGCCTGCTCTGGTTGGTTTGTTTTTTAAGAGACAAAGTCTTGCTCTGTCACCCAGGGTGCAGTACAGTGGCACCATCACAGGTCACTGCAGCCTTGAAATCCTAGCCTCCAGCAATCCTCCTGCCTCAACCTCTCAAGCAGCTAGGGCCACTAGCACCTGGCCCCACCCTATTTGATTCTGTCCCCAGCAATCCAGCCCTGCTGTTCTTGTCTACTATAGGACTTAGCCACCTACTACCAAACTACATGATTGACTGACTGACTGCGTTATTTCTGTTTCTCTACTAGAATTAAAGCCGCATTTAGGCAGTGACCTTCTTCTTGTTTACAGGTGTACACCAAGAGCCAGGGACAGGGTCTGGCCTTAGGAAGTGCTGGGTACAGTGGCAGAGGAGCCCACACTATTCCCAGGCCCTCATGTCCAGCACCAGTTGTGAGATTCCCCCATACATGCTCTCCCCTTTCCCTGCCTGACAGTGTCCCCTCATCTAAAACAGGCCCCGGGCCCCAGCTGAGACTGCCAGGGAAGCACCCAGCACTGCTAGAGGACCCTGAGCAGGAAGGCAGTGAGGAGGAAGAGGAGCTGGGTGACCTGCCTCACCCTTCCACATCCCTGGATGAAGAGAACAGGGGTGCCCTGACAAGAGCCCCCATCCACCTGGCCCTACCAGGCCCTCTGTCCATGGAAGGCCTGGCTGATTCTGCCCTGGAAGATGGTGAGTGCCTCAAGGCCTTGCCATCAGCCCCTGGTCCCAAGCTGCATGGCTGGTGTGCTTTGTCAATGCCTGGTCCACTTCCTGCTCACAGGCTCCCCCTGCCACTAGTTGGCCAGTGTCCCCCAAATCCACTAGATGCCTGAGGCACTTTCACAACCTGGGGGGTGGGAACTTCCCTGCACTGGTCATGCACACTCCTAAGTCGGACCTGTCACCCCCTTTCCCTACAGTGGAGAACCTGCGGCACCTGGTCCTGTGGAGCCTGCTGCCAGGTCACACTGTGGACACACAGGCTGCTGGGGAGCCAGAGGATGACCTGACACCTACACCTTCCATCATGAGCGCCACATCTCACCCCTGGGACCCAGGCTCCCCAGGACGAGCTACCACTGAGGGGGAACAGGACATCACCCAGCTCCCATGGCCAGTGAGAGGAGCAGAGCAGGACGTGGCTCTCAGTTCTCTGGGAAACCTACCCCCAAGGACCAGAAATTCTGGGATCTGGGAGTCTCCAGAGCTGGACAGGAATCCAACCGAAGAGGCTTCGAGCACAGAGGCAACTGGAAGTTACAAAGTTGTGAGAAAAGGTAAGTAAGTTGGAGTGTCCACTGGGGGACCAGCACCCCACTTTGCTAAGGTAGGGGCAAGTCTTTGAGCCACCATGTCCTTCCATGTCTCTGTCCTGGGCATGGCCTGAGCAGAGACTTGGGGTGGGTCCTGGAGAAGAGGAGGTGTGGAGATCACACAGAGGCTTTGGGGTCAGACAGCTAAAGTTCAAAGCCCTGTCTCTGCCACTTAATATCTTCATGGCCTTAAACAAAATTCTGAATCATCTCTGAACTTCATTCTGTAATACTGTATAAGGACATTCTCTGTCACCTGGCACAAATCAACCAACAACACGAGTTTATGTTAGTTTTTTTCACTGCTCTCCCAGACTCCCAGGGAGTAAGAGGGGCTCTTCTTAGGGGCCCAGACCCAGAAAGACTAGAGCAAATGCTTGCAGCCTGTCACTCCAAACAGCATGGAGGGGAAGGTAGCAGCCAGGACTGGACAGGCTAGGAAGATACTTGGAGATTGAAGGGGTATGGCAGGGTGAACAAATGGCAGGGAGGGCACCCCACATTAGGGAACGCCATTGATGGCTTAGAGACAAGGAAAGCCTAGGGTGAATAGCCTCAGGGAGAGCCCTGCTCCAGAGACGTAAGAGAGGGGGAGAGAAGGCCAGTCCGAGGGTCAAGAAAGGTGCTCCGGGTGGGTTGGTGGGTACAGGAATGTTGCAGGGGTCTCCTGTCCTTCCCTGGTGCTCCACTCTGCCCAAAGTCTGCCCTCTCCTGGGTTTCTGGGACTTAACCTTTCTCTCCCCATCTGTCTCTCTCCCTTTCTCTCTCTGTCTCTCTCTCCCTCTCTCTCTCCCTCCCCCTCTTTCTCTCTCTGTTACAGTTTTGGCCGGGGCGGGTCTGAACCTACCACCCTCGGTATGTGGGGCCGGCGCCCTACCCACTGAGCCACAGGCGCTGCCCCCCTTTCTCTTCTCTGAATTGGTGGAAAGTTCTCTGCAGCTCCCTGGGGTGTAATCATGTATGATCTTGTGTTCATTTTGTTCTTCCCTTTTTCTTTTTCTCCTTCCCCACCCACACTTCTTTCTCCTTTTCTTTCTTCTTCTCACCCCCTCCCCCATTCCCTCCCCTCCCCTCTCCTCTCCTGGTCTTCCTGTCTCTCTGCCTGGTGGTGGTGGTGTCGGTGCAGCTGAGGTGGCAGGCAGCAAGGTTGTCCCTGCACTACCTGAGAGTGGCCAGTCAGATCCTGAGCCACCTGAAGTGGAAAGTGGAGCAAAGGCTACGGGTAATGACCTTCTCCTTGGAGCCAGAGACAGGCCAGGACTGGAGTGGGACCTGTGGGGCATAGCGGGACCTCGGAAGTCAGACCCCACCTTCAAACTCTTTAGCCATCTTATCTGCAGGGGGTGAGGAACAGGATGTGTCCTAGAGATGGGGCAGGCCCACCTGTGTAGGCGGGTCTAACCTCCAGCTTAAAGAAGCCACCTGTTTGGGGCTGTGTGGCTCTTTCCCAGGCAGCAGGGTCAGGCAGTCTGTGTTGAGCTGTGAGGTAGGGCTGGGAAGCCTGGTGCCCAGGGCCTAGTGTCTTCAACCTCCGAGCAGCCTGTTCCCCACCCCAACTGCCAACCAGTGTCATTGTAGAAGGAGGTATGAGTGGCACCCAGGTTCCTCCTCCAGCTGTGTCCAACCCTCTTCATGGATCATAATGTAGATAGCAGTGGGGATGGGGTGGTGCCCAAGTTCATCACCAGAGTGTGATTTGAGGCAGGGAGAAAGGGCTGCTGCCTGCTTTTCCTCAAAAGGGCCTAAAACTAGTCCAACATCTAACCTTCCCCCTGAGGGGTGGGAGCCACTCCACGCGTCCCCCGGTGAGACCCGCAGCCTTGTACCTCCCCTTCACTTCCCTCCCTCGTCGTCTCCTTGCAATGAGACCAGACTGAGCACAAAGCCGTCTAAAAGTGCTCCCTGGAGAAGGGCTTTAGAGGCCAGCACGCCTTGAGTTTGCCTGTGTAGGGCTGCCATAGCTGGGAACTCCAGGGAGGGGAAGATAACCCTGCCATCTCTATGTTGCCTCCTGATTTCTCTGTTGTGGGGACAGGGAACTGCTTCTATGTCAGCATGCCAGCAGGACCCCTGGACTCGAGCACTGACCCTTCTGGGGCACCCATGAGCCCCTCCCACCCCGACAATCTCCCTGCCTGGCAGACAGAGTCTCGGCCTCAGCTACCGGGAGGCAGTAGAGGTCAAAGACACCCCAGCTGCTCTCCCCACAGCCTGGCCCTCAGGGACCTGGGCATGATCTTTCGGACCATTGAGCAGCTCACCCTCAAGCTCAACAGGCTCAAGGTGAGAGAAAACAGGGCTTGGGTCCCTGGAGTCCTCAGGCTGTCACCATAAGACCATTCCCTGTGAATGAGCTGTGTGTCTTCACAGGGCCCTAGTTCCTGTCCTGGCTGGGGGTTCCTCCCTCAGCCCACCCAGCCCCAGGGCCCAGCCCGGATCAGAGTGTGACCCTTTTCCCCAGGCTTAGGAATCAGAAGGTTTGAGCAGACCTTCTCTGCAACTCTTGCAGGACATGGAACTGGCCCACAAGGAGCTGCTCAAGACCCTTGGGGGAGAGTCGTCAGGTGGCACCACGCCTGTAGGCAGTGTCCACGCAGAGGTTGCCAGATGGACGGATAGCTCCCTCTCCCCTCCGAAGGAGCCCCTGGCCTCTGACTCCAGGAATAGCCATGAACTGGGGGCCTGCCCTGACGATGGTGAGTGGAGCTGGTTCCTACTTTGTATTTGCCACAGGGGAAGAAGTCACAAGCTTGTGAGGAAATGTCACCAGTCACTTTGAGAGGCAGTGGTTCTCAGGGTCTAGTTTCCCTGAGTGTAACTAATTCATTCCCTTCAGCAAGGGATCTTTTTAGGGAAACCTTACAGAAGCTGCCCTAAAAATGGGACACTTAGAACTGAACCCTCTTTTCCTTGTGCTGTGGAGGTAAGGAACCATATGGTCTCACATCATAGACCTGCTCTTATGGAGCAAGTCAGAACCATATTGAGGGGTCCAAGGACACCTGTGCTCTAACTCAGAAAGATGCAGCACATTCCTACTTGATATCGGGGTTTGGGGTACTGACAGAACAAAAGTTTGGTCCAGTAGACATCCCTATTTAGGACCCCCAAGAAACTAGAATTTGTGGAACGGGGAAGGGAGGGGCTACTCTAATGAGCCTGAGGACTGGACAAAACACAGAGAAGTGGGTCATCTCAAGCCTGGCCAATCTTACTGTCACCATTCTCCCACAGGCTCTGACATACCCCTGAAAGACAGCACAGCTGACACAGCCACATTGCCAGGACCATAACCATCCGAACCATGTCTGCATCCCATTCCTCCTCTGAGCACTGCCCTTAGACTCGGGTGCAGGATGGGGAGGCCCGAAACCTCCTCTCTGTGGGAGCCACACTGGGGAAACCAGGATCCGGCTGAGGCCTCGGGGGACCCGCATGTTTCTTGGTCTGCTCAGGCTGGAGTCAGGTGTCAATGTCTTTTTCCCTCCCTCATCTACCCTCCAAGGCCTGTGTCCCCTTGAGCATGCTAATTGCATCTGAAAGGCCCTGCTCCCCGCGGGCTGCCCTGCCCACACGCATGTGAGCACGTGTGCGTGTGCACCTGGATGTGCAAGCAAAAGGTGGAGGTTTCTGTGTAGACGCACTTTCCCCCTCCCCCTTTCTCTGCAGGGCTCCAGTTGGAGGCAGGTGCCTCTCCTTCTCTAGGTCACTTTGGTTTCCTGTAAATATGTATGTATTGTATGTGCATCTCTGCTCCATACATAACTTAGACCATTTTGTTTCTGTTCCTGGAGTCTTGGAATCTCCTGTTAACAGCTGGGCTCCAGGATCAGGGAGCCAGACCTGAGTGTCCCTGTCCCCTATGGCAGGGAGGTCTTCCAGCCTCCAGTCCTACCAGGCCACCCCACCCCATGCAGCTAGATGCCCAGCTACTCCCTCCCTCCCAAGACTTCTCATCTTCACAAGATGGGGACTCTCTCCTGTGTTCATCCTTCCCCACCCTCTCCCTGTAGAGAAGCAGCATAGCAGGTACCGAGGTGGGCTTAGGGATCTGAATGCTGGAGTCCCTGAACTGCCCCAGGACCATCCCAGGGCCATTGCAGCACTGGCCCCGTCGCCACCATGTCCTCAGCCCTCTCTCCAGTGAACAGAATATACACACTGTGCTAGGTGTATATATACATATATATATATATATAAATATATATAATATATAAAATACAGATATGGAAATGACGGTTTTACTGTTAAGATAATGTATACTCTTCCTTTCATGGTTAAGGATTTTTTTTTTTTTTTTAAAGAAAAGTTAAATATTCTTCAATTGTGTGTGTGTGATTCTTGGGACCACTGTGATAAGAGAAGCTGTGGCTGTCCCTGTAAGACTGGGAGGAAATGAGCACTCCCGTGGCTTCAGATGTGTGCTCACTGAGCTGGGTGGCGGGCAGACTGTTGTGCCGTCCCCACGCACACATGTATGCAGAAGAGCAGTGGACACAGGGTGACCAGGCTTCATGAGCCGCCCTCAGTGACCTTCAGGTCTGTATAGGCAAAACCTAAAGAGGATTATCTTGGGCCTGGCCACGTTCTCATTGTCATCATCCCCCTCCTGCAGGCATGGCCCACCCCAGGACTGTAACTACCCATGTTGCTTCTGTCCCTCTGCCTTCAGTGTGGGATTAAGCTACAAATTCTCCTCAAGTCCCACATTTCTGACAGTCTCACCCCCAACTCTCAT
Organism: Perodicticus potto; assembly: GCA_963574655.1. Classification (NCBI taxonomy): domain Eukaryota; kingdom Metazoa; phylum Chordata; class Mammalia; order Primates; family Lorisidae; genus Perodicticus; species Perodicticus potto. The sequence continues at coordinate 18,709 of CAUYRH010058601.1, forward strand.
GACACAAGGCTCTGCCATGGGGCGCCAGGACTGATAACAGGCATCAAGTACAATGGAGTATAGGGTACAACATCGCCAAAGCTTTAGGATGGGGCGCAGGGGCCACAGCAGAAGCTGAAGTGACAGTCATCACCACGCACCTTCATTTGCTCTGTTTACCCTGGAGAAGCAGCAGCTGAGGCAGCCAGACCACGAGGAGGCAGAAGAGGCCCACAGAGCAGCTAAGCCACACAAAGGACAGGTGGGAAGGGGCAGTGCTGGGTGCACCTGAATGAGGGAGGTGGGGGCCAGGGTGTGTGGAACACATTAGCTCTGCTTAAGGTGAGGACTGGTCCCTAGTCCCCTTGTCCTGATGTGCCCTGTGTGTTGGGAACTCCCCTGGAGCCAGTCCTGTGCATTCTGGGCACCACAAGGTCACCTCAGTGGAGGCAGCACTGTCACACTGTCTCGTTTCACACTGCCAGCCTCAGCAGTGTCATTAGGGTTCATGTTAATGCTTAGTCTTTTCTATGTGGATGTTGAGAGGCTTAGCACCCTCTCCAAAGCGGCCTGACAAGCCTTTGTGCTTTTTTTTTTTTTTTTTTTTTTTTGAGAGCCTCAAGCTGTCGCCCTGGGTAGAGTGCCATGGCATCACAGCTCACAGCAACCTCAAACTCCAGGGCTAAAGCGATTCTCCTGCCTCCACCTATGAAGTAGCTGGGATTACAGGTGCCCACCACATGGCCCGGCTATTTTTTGGTTGCAGCCATCATTTGACAAGCCTGGGCTAGATTCGAACCCACCAGCTCAGGTGTATTTGGCTGGCACCGAGCCTGTGCTTTTTCTTAAGTTGGGGCCTCACCTCTCTACACCAGACACCTGGAGTAGCCAGACAGGGAGAAGCAGAATCTGAGGGCAGGTGTGCTGAGTCCTCCCACCTCCTCCAGTCTGTGTGTCAGTCATAATCTGACTCTCAAGTCCCGAATGCAAACCTTGGCATGCACATGTTCCCGAGGGAGCTCAGACTCCTGCCAGAGCAAAAGCTACCCCTCGGGAGGCAAATGAGCAACACCCCGGCTAGCCGATGGTGCAGGGCTGAGATCATCCCCAGGAGGACTGTAAAGAGATTCTGCTGTTTCTGGCCAAGCAACATGAACAGACTCAGAATCCAAATATTCCAAGTAGGTCCAGAAGAGTTTTCAGACAACCTCAAGTAGGAGTATACCAACACACTACTTGACTGACCTCCCACAGGGACAGGAGGTTCTTCTGTGGGCCAGAGTCTCGGGAAGTAGGTGGGAGGGGTCTACGTGGGGAAAGGTATGGCCTCCTCCTCCCTGAGCTTGGCCTTGACGGGGTCCCTTGGCAGCATCAGCTCCTGGATGGTGGTGTACATGGGACATTGCGGGGAGAAGCAGTTTTTCTGAAAGAGGAAAATGGAGGCTGACAGCTGACTAGGAAACATTACTCCCCCTGGAAATAAAAAAACATCCTGGAGCAGAGTGGGTTAAGAGTTAGGGACACAAAAGGCAGGGTGATTAGGACGCTCATCTTGAGGAATGGAGGTTATGGTATGGAATCAGGGAAAGTACAGGCCTTCCTTGGGAACAGGAGACAAGTTGCCTGCAGCAGCAGCGGAAGCATGAAAGAGTGATAGGGACTCACCGCCAGAGACAGCCACAACAGCCCCACGGGACCCTTGGACACACTCTTGGCCTTGGAGAACTGCACCTGATACTGTACTGCAGCCAGGAAACCCTCCAGCCCCACCTCAGTGATGCGGTTCCCTAGGAGAGGTACAGAAGGGTGGCCACCTGCCCCCAGCCTCCTCATGACTGGCACCCTCAGCATCCTGGCTTCTCCAGCCCTCCAAGCTCACAGGCTGTCTGTCCTGCTCTCCTTTACTCCCCTGATAACTGGCTGCTTCTTACCTTTAACATTCTCTGCCCGCTGTCTTTCTAGGTCCCCTCAGACCCTAATTACCTTTCTCAGCACTCCCCTCACCCTAGCTCCATGCTAGAGGACCTCTGACAGCGTGATGCCCAAGGACAGGACCACATCTCCATAGAGTTGGGCTGGGCACCCTCATGGCAGGATGGGGCCCAAGTGGCCCCATGGGAGGAGGGCAGGGTGCTGGCAGACGTACGGGTGAGGTTGAGGTGCAAAAGGACCTTGTTTCCTGGCATGAAAACCTTCCCGTCTCGGTGCTCCACAGGCTCCAGGAGAGGGTTGACCACCTCAGTGGCCTCAGCAACCAGCTGTTAAAACAGAGCACTGACTGCCACAGCGGAGAGGCAGCTGGTCAACAGGCTTCACACGGCAAACCTGTCCTGACTGCCAGCTGCAGCCCAGGCTTTGCCCTGGGTGCTGGGTACACAAAGATAAGCCCAGGCCCTCAAGAAGCTCCTTCGTGTGCAGGAGCCAGAAAGTAATGGGTACAGTGTGACACCTGAGTGGAGGAGGCTTAGAGCACTATGAGAGCACAAAGCGGACATCTAGCCCAAGCTGGGGATCTAGGAACAGTCTCCCAGAAGAGGTGGCCTGTGAGCTGAAATTGAGTATGTATGGACATTAACAGATGAAAATGAGGAGAAAGGTGTCTGGGCAAAGAAAAAAGAAATGGTGAGGGCAAAGGGTCTGGAGGCATGTGAGAACATGTAACATTCACGTCTAGATAATTCCTAAAACCTAGGGCAGTGAGGATGGGTTAGAGGGAGGTGACACTGAAGACAGGTTGAAAAGAAACTGACATCATTCTGGTGAGAAATACCCTGATCCAGATAGATAGAAACAAAGTGAAAGTTGAAAGGCAAACCCCATCTTCTTCCATGTTAACCTTCTCTTCTGTGAGATCTTGTCTGGAGTGCCAGAGAGATTCCTGAAAGGGGAGGGGGCCCTTCCCTGCCTTGAATGTTGGGGGTGAAGGGTCCGTCTGATACAGGAGGCAAAACGAACAGAGACAGGTCCTTAGGCAGCTGACACTGGAGCGGGTGCAACAGAGGTGACCCAGGAAGATTCCAGAAGTGAGGAGTTAGTTGGTCCAAGTTGGAAGAAGAAAGGAAGGACCCAGGGACAAAGGAGAAAGGTCTCAACTATACAGATGCCCTGGCTTTCTCAGGGAGTAGATGATGGGCAAAGGAGAACACACTTTCCTCCTGCCCAGCAATGGTAGGGGGTGGTGATGATGAACTGATAGCCTCTGGGGTGTAGCCCGAGTTGAGACAGAAAATCCAAATGTGGGTGCTAATAAACAAGGAGAAGCGGAGAGTCTATCCAAATCAGAAGGGGAGAAGAGGCACTGGGCCCCATTACTTGTACCACAGGCTCCAGTTGGATGGAGGGGGTTCAAGTATGGCTGGGACAGGAACAGAGGACAGAATTTGAAGGTAAGTAGCTGCTGCCACAGTACAGGGCTGGAGACTACACTCCAGGAGGGGGTGGGGTGGGAGCTTTGGCCAAGGTGGAACCCCAGGGAGATGACTCACCTCAGACTCCAGGAGAATGCTGCGCTTCTCTTTGCTCCCGCTCTTGGTCCCTTTGCCCTTGGTTGGTTTCTGCTCAGTGATGGTCACCTCTAGGGCCAGAAGAGGAGCCAGAATATACAGTGCACTCGTCCAATAATGCCGCACTCCCAGAGAGAATGGGCTGGATGAGGCAGAGGCTCCCCAACCCTGAACTGCAAGAGCTTTGAGATTGGGTGCAACGGAAACACCTGGGGGAGAGGCTGCCAAGAAGGGGGTTCCTTGTCTGAGGACAGGGCCATAGGAGTTCAGCCCCAAGAACAGGGATGTGGAGAGTGGTGGGGCAGGATGTCTGGGATGCGTAGGGCTTTGCACATCATCTCGCTGTGAGAAGAAAGTAAGACCCAGAGGGACCCGGCCAAAACAACCCCCCACGTCCATCACTGGGAAAGGTGGTGGCAGAGGGGGCTGACACTTACTCCCTTTGCTTCCCTTTGTGGCATCTTCTTTCTTAGGGGTTGCCTGTGTAGGAGACTGCCCAGACCCTGACTTCTCCTCTTTCTTGACTACTTCCTGTGGGGAAGGTGAGCAGAGAAGGAGGAGCTGGGGTCAGGACCCTGGGCTGCGGGACCCTTCAGTGTGGACTCCCTCTGTCCCTCCCTCCCCCACCAACGCAGGCTCTCTCTCACAACACACCTACCCCTGGTTTGTCCTTTTTCTTGGCCAGGCCCTTAGGAGCTTTCAATGCCTGCAACTTGTCCACCTTGTCAAGTGTGATACTGCTGAACCCCATCATCTGGCTCCTCTCACGGTCAATTTTCGAATCCCCATGCCGAGAGGTGGACGGCTGTGCTCACAGTGGGAGGGCATGGAGGAGGAAGCCAGAGCCCCTTCCTCAGTGGAGGCAGGGGATGGCAGCACCATTCCCAGGTAGCAGTCAGATTGACAGCATGCCCCCCACCGCCACTTCCCTACATGCTAAAATAATGTGTGGCTACTCTGCGAGGGACACTGTTGGGAGGAAACGGCAGAGAAATTGGGTAGGGACAAAGTGGGGAGCTCAGACTCCCACGTTGGTGGGAAAACAGCAGCTAAGTGCCAGGTACTACTCTAACTGCATTGCCTGAACTAAGTGGTTTAAACCTCTCAATGATCTTTTGAGGAGGCAGAATTATCCCCACAGACAGATGAGAAAACCAAGGCACAGCTAGAGTTAAAGCTGGTATGTGGACGAGGCAGATTCTAAATCTAGTGTCTTTTCTCTTAACCACTCTATTGCCCACCGGGGTGGGGGGAGTGGGGGGGGGGGTTCTGCAATCAGAGTCCACCCAGCAGGGGCGTGGCAAACGCCCCTGAGATACAGATGAGGCGGAGAGGAAGATGATGACTGGGAAGGCGTCCAGTTTGCTGCGAAGCAGCCTAGCGAGGAAGCGGGCTGTAGGGATGGAAGGGGTCTGCTCACCGACCGCAGTCGACCCTGCGTCCCCTTCTCCAGCAGGAGCCGCCGGCGCTCCACCACCTCGGTGTGTGTCAGCTCGAAGGCGCCCAGGACCTGGGAGAGGCCGGCAGCCGCCTCAGACGCCAGAGAGACGGGTCTGCGCCAGACCCTGCCCCTTTGGCACACTCACCTCGGCCAGCTTCAGGGCGCCCTTGTCCTGGATGCGGTTGTGGGCCAGGGACAGCCAGAGCAGGGAGCGGTTCAGCCGGAGGCCCTGCGGAGGCAGGGAGGGGAGGCGTGGGCGCCGGGAGATTCCTCCCCGCGCCTGGCGGCTCCCCCCGCAGCGCACGCACATCGGCGATGTAGCCAGCGCCCTGGTCCCCGATGTGGTTGAAGCCCAGATTGAGGGAGACGAGGGTCCGGTTGCAGCTGTGCAGTGTGGACAGCGCCTGGCCCAGGAGCTGAGCCCCATAGTCGTCGATGTTGTTGTTCCGCAGGGACAAGTGCGCTATCCTGGGGCAGGCGGAGGGAGGCCCAGGGAAGCACCGGCACAGCACCGGTCTCCCCAGGGCGCCCGCATAGATGCTCGCAGAGCAAGGAAGGGTGGGAACTAAAGAGGGTGGGGTAGGGCAAGCCCAGGTAAGGGGGTGAGGGCAAGGAGTCTCACGTGCTGTCCAACGCCATGAGCTTGTGGTAGGACTGCTCCACAAGTGGGTTCCCCTCCAGAGACACCTTCCTGAGGGTGGGGGAGATCTGAGAACCAGGAGGTATCACTGAGGCCAGGTGTTGGGAGAGAGGAAGTGTGGGTCTGTGGGGAGCAGCTAGAAAATCAAGTATACCCCAAACTAGGAATCAGATGTGACAACTCCCCAGAGTGACTTGGGTGTGGGCGTGTGAAAGGGCCACTCCCCAAGTCATGGTAAGGTGGTCTCTAAGATGGCCTTTGATTACTCTCACCTCCTAGTATTCATGCCCTTGTGTAGCCCACTCCTGAGTTTGGGCTGCACCTAGTGACTCATTTAGGGGGTGCAGGATGGGGAGGAGAAGACAGGTTCCTGCTCTCTGCCCAGGCTAGAGTGCAGTGGCGACACCACAGACATAAGGGATCAGCCTCCCACCGGACTAGGCTTACAAGGTGTAAACAACCATGCCCAGCTGTGACTCATTTCTAATGAACAGATTATGTTAAAGTGAGGGGATGTCACTTTTGGGTTTAGGCTACAAAGACTGTGGGTTCCATCCTGGGTGCACTGTGGCATTCTCTCAGATGGCTGGCTGCCATGCTATAAGGACACTCAGCCTGTGGAGATGGCCAGGGCCAACCATACAAGTGAGCTCTGAAGCAGAACAGAGGTCCCAGTTGACCCCTGAGATCAACTGCAATGCCCAAATCAAAAGCTTTAGAGCAAACTCAAGACAGACCCTGCACCAGAAGCACCTGGTTAACCTACTCCCTGGCTGTCTCACAAAAATTATGAGATAATATATGTTTGTTGTCTTGAGCCACTAAATCTTTTTTTTTCTTTTTTTGAGACAGGGTCTCACTTTGTCCCTCTTGGTAGAGAGCTGTGGCATCACAGCTCACAGCAACCTCAAACTCTTGGGCTCAAGTGATTCTCTTGCCTCAGCCTCCCAAGTAGCTGGGACTACAGGCGCCAGCCACAATGCCCAGCTATTATTTTAGAGACTGGGGTCTCACTCTTGCTCAGGCTGGTCTTGAACCTGTGAGCTCAGCCAATCCACCCACCTCGGCCTCCCAAGTGCTGGGATTACAGGAGTGAGCCACCATGTCCAGCCAAGCCACTAAATCAGTGGTTCTCAAAAAGACCATCGGAAAACATGTATTTCCAATGGTCTTAGGAACCGAGACACTGCTCCTCTATCCGTCTCCAGGCGGTCTGCCCACATGCAGATAAGCCCACATACGAGTGGCCAGCGTGATAACATCATCGCGCCAACCCCATCACAGTACACCCCATACAAATACTGCAAGGAAAATAATTTTATGGTTGGGGGTCACCACAACATGAGGAGCTGTATTAAAGGGTTGCAGCATTAGGAAGGTTGAGAACCACTGCACTAAATCTTGAGGTTAGTTTGTTACACAGCCTCTCCAAAAGGCAATGGCTTCTCTAAAAGCACTATGACAATGGTCTCGAACTTCCAGCCTCCTAGTGGAAGGCCGAGACCAGCCTGGGAAACGTGGCAAGACTTCATCTTAACAAAAATATTTTTAAATTAGCCAAGCATGTCTAAGAGTCTCCACCACTCAGGAGGCTAAGGCAGGAGGACTACTTGACCCCAGGAGTTAGAGGCTATAGTGATCTATGATCAAACCACTGCACTCCAGCCTGGGTAACAAAACAAGGCTCTCTCTCTCAAAACAAACAAACAGAAAAAAAACTTGATTACATTTACCTGAAATTAGTTTATGACTTATTTTATCGTATTATTTATAAGATTAATTCATGAAGTTATTTTTCTGCTAGCTGAACTGTTTCTCATTGCTGTGATGGGATAAAATGTGTGTTTCTTGGTGTTCCCTACAGGATGCTGGGCATTCCCAGCTGGAGGAGGCACAGTCCCTGTCCTCAAGGAGCATCTACCCCACCCACAGGAGCAAGGCAGCCTGCCAGTGGAGAGACAGAACCTTCAGGGAGGGAACTATGGTTAGGGGACTGGTGCAGAGGACATGGTATGAGCCCCGAAAAGGGGCTCTTTGAGGTCTGGGATGGCCTGAAACAGGGGACCCAGGTTCTTGTCTAACGGGGGCTTCATGATCCAATAGACACTGTTTCCACAGTGTTGCAGGCCCACAGGAGCTGCTCTTTCCCTCCTTATACTGCTGCCATCTGACCACCCACCCGGCAATGCTGCTCAGGCCCTGGGACCTCCCCCTCTGCTGACCTGAGTGTGGGTGAGCAGAGAGGCAGGAGGGCGATGAAGGTGGTCAGGGTGCTATCAGTCAGCCCCACTTTCCACAAGCTGGCATTGGGAGGAGTAGAGAAAAGTAGAGTTGGGTCATCTCTCACTGGAAACGCCCCCCTCCTTCCCAGGTCCACTCACCTCCCCACAGTCCCCGGGGTCCTCAGTTCCCCTTCTGTTCCCTCTACCAAACCACCAGTAGCCCCATACCCCACGCTGACCCCTCACCCGCCCCCGGGTGCCCCTCACTTGATAGCCTGTAGCTGGCTAAGGGAGGGCAGACATTTAGAGAAGATGCCCAGGATCCGATCCTCGACCTTCCAACCTGCAGCCAGGGAGGAAGAAGAGGAGGAAGGCCCTCAGGCCCGGGAGGGGCAGCCGGAGAGGGCGCTCAGAGCGGGGCTCACCGCGGATGTAGATTTCCTTCACCGACTTGTCCTCCGGCTCCAGCTCCACCTGTATGGTGGGCCGGAAGAACACGTATTTGCTCTCCAGGCTGTTGAGGCTGCAGGACCCCGACAGCCGCTGGTCGTCTAGAAGGCGTGGGTGAGAAGGGAGCGGACAGGGTCGGGGGTTGAAATACCTCGCCTGCCCGCGGGCGACGCGTCCCCGGCTGGGCTCCCCTCCTCCCGAGTCGGACAGGTACACAGCACCCCCCACCTCCGCCCCTCGGAGCCTCCCCCAGCTCTCACACAAGATGACGATGCCCTATTTCCGAAGGGCGGCTGGGGACAGACGCCTCGCCGTCACTCACCTATGGCAGGTTTTTCCGACATGGAGGCGGACGGTACAAAGGTCGGGTGGGGGCGGGGTCTGGTGACAACCTTGGGGAAGTCGGTGTAGCCCGAGCGCGTGCAGAGCTCGGCGAAGTCGGTCTCCAGGACCCCGGTGCACTGGTACTCCTCTGCGGGGCGGGGCGGGGCGGGCGCTGTGAGATGGGCGCTGCCGGGCCGGGGCCGCCAGGGGGCGCCCGAGGTCTGCGTCCCCGCGCAGACCAACGTCGCTGCCGCCACTTGACACGTGGGGTGCGCTGGACCAACCCCAAGAGGAAGTAGTGGGGCGGCAAGAGCTGCATGCGAGGCAGCAGCAGTGCCTTGTTTAGGTGCTGCCGACCCGCGCCAAAGGACAAACCCACCAACTCCACCCTCCCCGCCGCTCTCCCCCCAAGTTGGGCCGCTGCCCCAAGGTGTCAGCCCAGCCCGTGTCCTCTCTGCTGGCGCTGCCCAGAGTCCTTCGGAGAAACCAGCTCAGGCCAGCGTCGAGTTCCTCTCGCTCCCACGCCCACACGCCGAGTGAGCCGGGCGCGGGCTTCGATTTGAGAAGCGTGTACTCAGCCCTTCCTGGGCCGGCGCGTTTTCGGCTTCAGGAAGGTCAACTGAGTCCTAGCAACTCGGACATGCCACCACGTCCCGTCCCGAAGAAGCTGTGAACCTCAAGTGTCTGAGTCTCTAAGAGAGCCCTGCTCTGGCCAGCTTCTCCCGTGGGCACCCCAGGAAGAAATAGTTCCTGGAAATGGGGCGGGGTCCCTGCCAAGTGCGGGACAGCCTGGAGCCTGAGCCTTGGAGCCTCGCAGCAACACCACGCAGGCCACAGGCAGCAGGTGGCAGTAGGAAACCGGCCCTGAGAGTGTGGAGGGACTAGCAGGACCTCAGCTTAGCAGGTGTTGGGGCAGAAAGCAGGGAGGTTTAAGAGTTCCTGGGAAAGGGGTGAGAGGCGCGCGTTTCTTTTGTGTGCAGTGGTCAGCGGGAACCCAGGCGCACAGCTGGAGACAACTAACGGGTAAGGTATAGGGAGGCGGGGTGACCCTGGGCAGAGCTGGCCCTGCTCGCTTCCTGATCTTCCTAGACTGTTCCACTGCTGGTTTCCAGCCTGTTAAACCAATGTCCTGAGCTTCATCCCCAGAAATTCTGGTTCCATAGTCTAGGTGGGACCCATGAACATGCATGTCTTTCTTTTTTTCTTGTAGAGACAGAGTCTCACTCTATTGCCCTCCGTAGAGTGCAGTAGAGTCACAGCTCACAGCAACCTCCACCTCTTAGGCTTGAGCGATTCTCTTGCCTCAGCCTCCCAGGTAGTTGGGACTACAGGCGCCCGCCACAACGCCCGGCTAATTTTTGATGCAGTTCGGCCGGGGCCGGGTTTGGACCCGCCACCCTCGGTATATGGGGCCGGCGCCCTACTCACTGAGCCACAGGAGCCGCCCCGAACATGCCTTTCTAACAAGCTCATAGATGATGCCAAAGCTGCTGATCCAAGCACAGCACCTTGAGAAGTGCTGTTGTAGATGAGCCCTGACCCACAGACCTTTGTGCGACGGTAGGATCGGACCTTGTCTGCTTTAATGGGGTAGTTGCCTAAAGGACAGCACAACACCTGCCCTCTTCCCCGCCCGGACTCCTAACTGCTAAGGGCCTCCCCTCGGAGTTTCTTGAGAAATAGAAACCATCGGATGTGATTTCCTCTAAACTGAGGTGCCTTCCTACATCACTCTCTACCTAACATTTGCTCCTGACACAACAGTGACGCCTGCTAAAGCCTCCATAACCTCCGTGGTGCCCTACCCAGGTCCCCATGCAGGCATCACATTCTACCCCACCTCTCTGCCCAGGCAGCTCAGGTTTTCCTGCCAGCTCCTCCTCTAAGCCTCTCAGAGGCTGGTCCTGACCCCTCTCATCTAGTTTCACTCCCTCCCTTCTTGGGAATCCCTTTCATTCCGGGGGCTTAACTATGTCAGAACATCAGCAGCTCTCAAAGTAATATCTCCACACCTAAACTCTCTTCAGCATTCCAGACCCATGTGTCCCACTGTCCAGCTTGGAGAGCCTCCCTTACACCCCCCTCCTGCAGGCTGTTCCATTTCCATGAATGGCACCTCCACCCACACCACGCCCCGTCCAGAAACCTGAGAAGCTTTCTTACTGTGTCCCTCACCCCACCCTGTCCAGTCTTTCACTGACTCTTATTATTTCCATTTCTCTGAAATGTTTCTCCCAGGAACCTAACCCGTCCACCCCTCTCTATCCTCACTGCCCTGTCCCAGCTCCCACTGTCTCTGGACTGAGCTGCTGACATCTCTCTGCCTCCATTCTCTGCCCTTTCCACTCCATTTGTGTATGTGTGTGTGTTTATCGCATAGCAGACTCTATGTTGTCTTGTTCACCCTTCCAGAAGATACTTATCCTCCAGCCCTCATAATTCCTTCTTCCCAAACACCAGCACTGACAAGGAGATGGCCAAGGTGGGACAATCAAATCCTTTTCCCAAGTTGTTCTACCTTGATTCCAGGGACAGCAAGTCCCTCATGGATGGCAAAGCTGGCAGATTTGTATCAAGAAGTCTTCCAATAAATTCCCCTTTGTGCTTAGAGTTGGGTGGGGTTCTATCACTTGCAACAAAAAGAACCACACCCCTACTTATGCATTCTAATTGTTTTCTTTTCCCAGCGAATGTAATTTCATGAGGGCAGGACTGCCCATGTTGTTATCCTCTGTATCATACCTGGCCCCAGAGTGGGCATTGGAAAAATAATTCTTGGGCTGGGCTCAGTGGCTCAGGCCTGTAATCCTAGCACTGTGGGAGGCCAAGGCAGTTGGATTGCTTGAGCTCAGGAATTCCAGATCAGACCAAGAGTGAGATCCCGTGTCTACTAACAATAGAAAAACTAGCCAGGCGTCATGATGGGCACTTGTAGTATCCCATACTTAGGAGGCCAAGGCAGGAGGATCACTTGCCCCCACAAGTTTGAGGTTGCTGTGAGCTCTGATATCATGGCATTCTACCCAGGGCAACAGGGTAAGACTCAGTCTCAAAAAAAAAAAAAAAAAGGAAAAAGGTAATTGTTGATTAAATGAATGAACATCTATAAAAACTGCTCAAAAACACCGCCTAGCAGACTCCCTTTGTCCTCTTGTCACCCCTGGCCTTCCATACACACGCCATATGTTGTATTTCTCAGCATCCCCAACCGGAGTGTGGGGGGTTTTTTTGTTTGGTTGTTGTTGTTTTTGCGGTTTTTGGCCGGGGCTGGGTTTGAACTCGCCAACTCCAGCATATGGGGTAAGCGTCCTACTCCTTTGAGCCAAAGGCGCCGCCCCAGAGTGTGGGTTCTTTAAGATCAAGTTCAAATTCAAACATTTACCAAGCTGAGGTTCAGGAGCTCAGTCTGGCGGAGCTCAGCCTCAGCAGAGAGTCGCAGGGTGGGACGCAGCCTGGGGCCCATCTCCCCCCAGCACCAGCGTACCGGGGTTTTTGGGCTCCTCCTCGCCTACAGGCGGCAGCGCGGACACCGGCTTCTCCTTGGCCGCGCGCTCTCCCTTTTTAGTCACCGAGCCGGACGACTTCTGCGTCCCGGGACGCGGGACCCTGGGCGAGGCCCCGGGCGCGCTGGGCTCGTTCGACATACTGGAGCTGTCCGCAGCGCCCCGGGATTGTTAGGACAGGACTCTGTGGGGATCACGAGGGGTGGCGGAATCAGGGATCTCTGTTCTGCGTCTACCGACCGGATGCTACCAACCCGCGGCGGCGTCGCTTGTGTGTCCCTCTCCAAGACAACCGCGCGCGGCTGGCGGGTCCATGGCGAGGGGGCAACCGCAGAGCGCACGCGCTACCGGCAGGGGGCGCTGCAGGGTCGGTGCAGGGCGTGGGGAGAAGCCAGCTAGGCCCCGGGGCGGAGCTAGAGCAAGGAGAAGGGCGGGGCCGGGGAGGGACCGGGCCTAGACGCCAGAGGTCTGAGGGGCAGGTGAGCGCGGTGAGGCCAGGCCTGGCAGATCCTGTGCTATGAGTTGGACTAGAGCAGCCAAGGACCTGAGCCTGGCCGTGGCGGACAGCGATGAGTGAATCCAAGACCGAACCAGAGGGGCAGGGCCGGGATAGGGTGAGCGTGGACAATGTAAAGTCACACTAGAATTGAGCCCGGGAGAGCAGGGAGAGCTGAGTATAGTAGGTAGGGATCATGGCAGCTGAGGACACTAGGAAGAGAGAGACCAGATGAGGGCAGATCCACCCTCCAAGGATTCACCCGCCTATCCTGGAAAAAGAGAGCACCTGGCGAAGGGCCTTCAGAGCCCCGTCCCATTGGTGTGGGGCTAGGTTCTATTCTCACCCCATCTATTTAGCTCCCTGGAACTCTGGGCTCTTAGTTAATACGTTAATGAGTTAATAAGCCACACTCCTCAAAAATCTGGGATTCAAAGTCATCACCTGTCAGACCCTGACAGTTCAGCCCTCCTGGCTCATTTGAGTAAAGGCAAGATCCTGTCAGCTGGGGTTTCAGACCACTGCAGTAAAGTGGATATTGCTTCAAAGTGAGTCACCCACATTTTTTTTGGTTTTCCAGTGCATACAAAAGTTATGCCTGGGGTGGCGCCTGTGACTCAGTGAGTAAGGCGCCAGCCCCATATACCGAGAGTGATGGGTTCAAGCCTGGCCCCGGCCAAACTGCAACAGAAATTAGCCGGGCGTTGTGGCGGGTGCCTGTGGTCCCAGCTACTCAGGAGGCTGAGGCAAGGGAATCACATAAGCCCAGGAGTTGGAGTTTGCTGTGAGCTATGTGACACCACGGCACTCTACCGAGGGCAATAAAGTGAAACTCTGTCTCTACAAAAATATATATATATGTAATTTTTAAAAGTTATGCTTAACTGTATTTTTTTTTTTTTTTTTGAGACGGCACCTCAAGCTGTCATCCTGGATAGAGTGCCGTGGCATCACAGCTCACAGAAACCCCCAATTCCTGGGCTCAAGCGAGTCTCCTGCCTCCGCCTCCCAAGAAGCTGGGACTACAGGCGCCCGCCACAACGCCCGGGCATTTTTTGGTTGCAGCCGCCATTGTTGTTTGGCGGGCCAGGGCTGGATTCGAACCCGCCAACTCAGGTGTACATGGCTGGCGCCTTAGCCCGTTGAGCCACAGGCGCCGAGCCTGCTTAGCTGTATTTTGGTGTATGATGTATGTCTGCAAGTATATACCTTCATTTAAAAATACCTTCTGAGCCTTAGGCAAGTCTTAATCTTTTTGACACAACCCTGGTGGAGGGTCTTAACTCGATGTTGATGGCTGCTGACTAATCAGGTGGTTGCAGAAGGTTGAGGTGGCTGTGGCAATTGCTTAAAATAACAAGAATGAGGTTTGCCACATGAAACTGACTCACAAAAAAGTTCTCTATTGTATAGGCACAGGACGCTGTTTGATGACATCTTACTCACACTAGAACTTATTTCAAAACTGGAGACAATGAGACAATTCTCTCAAACCCTTTGGCCACTTTAAACTGTTTTTTTGGGGGGGGTTGTTTGTCTTTTTGTTTGTCTGGTTTATGAGACAGTCTTATTCTGTCATCCTGGTTAGAGTGCAGTAGTGTTATCGCAGCTCACAGCAACCTCAAATTCCTGGGCCTAAGTGATCCTCCTGCCTCAGCCTCCCAAGTAGCTGGGATTACAGGTACCCATATATGGTACATGACCATATATGGCTAATTTTTTTATTTTTTGTAGAGGCAGAGTCTTGCTCTTGTTCAGGCTGGTCTGGAACTCATGACTTCAAGTGATCCTCCTACCTCAGCTTCCTAGAGTGCTTGGATTATGGCATAAGCGGCCATGTCCCACATTTGTTAACTGTTTGTACAGTATAACATTGTAAATTCTTTGTTGTCGTTTCAACAATGTTGGCAACACCTTCACCAGGAGTAGATTCTATCTCAAGAAATCATGTTCTTTGCTCATCTCCAAGAAGCAACTCATCCACTAAGCTCATTCCTTCAAGTTTTATCATGAGATTATAACAATGAAGTCACATCTTCAAGCTTCACTTCTAATTCTAGTTCTTTTGCTGTTTCTATCACATATGCAGTTAATTCCTCCACTAAAGTCCTGAACCTCTCAAAGTCATCCATGAGGGTCAGAATCAACTTCTGCCAAACCCTTCTTAGTATGGGTACTTTGACATCTGATGAATCATGAATATTCCTAATGACATCTAAATGGTATTCCTTTCCAGAAGGTTTTCGATTTACTTTGCCCAGATCCATCAAAAGAATCACTATCTATGGCAGCTATGGGCTTACAAAATGTATTTCTTAAATAATAAGACTTGAACATCTAAATTGCTCCTTAATCTATAGACTTTGGAATTGACATTGTGTTAGTGGGCACGAAATCAACATTCATCTTCTTGTACATCAGAGTCATTCAATGACCAGGTGCATTGTCAATGAGAAGTAATATTTTTAAAGGAATCTTTTTCTGAGTAGAAGGTCTCAACAATAGGCTTAAAATATTCAGTAAACCATGCTGTAAACAGATATACTCTCATTCAGGCTTTGTTGTCCTATTGATGGACCATAGGCAGAGTAGAATGTAGCATAATTCTTAAGGGCCCTAGGATTTGTGGAATGGTAAGTGAGCACTGACTTCAACTTAAAGTCACCAGCTACATTAACCCCTGACAAGAGAGGCGGCACATACTTTGAAGCCAGGCATCAACTTCTCCTCTCTACCTATGAAAGTCCTAGATGGCACCTTCTTCCATTACAAGCTGTTTTGTCTACATTGAAAATCTGTTGTTTAGTATAGCTACCTTCCTCAAGTATCTTAAATAGATCTTCAGGATAACTTAGATAAGACTTAAAATTTTGAGGGAGGGTAAATGGTGGGGCCACACCTATGGTGCATCTTAGACAGGATCAGACAAAACTTACTAAATGCAGAATACAAATGTCTTCATACAATAACTAAGAAAATGACATGATGGCTATGTCAAACAGTTTGATGAAAATGTTTCAAATTGTATATGAAATCAGCACATTGTACCCCTTGATTGCACTAATGTACTCAGCTATGATTCAACAATAAAATAAATAAATAAATAAATAAATAAATAAGAATGTGACACCCCAGAGCCCAGCCCAGAAGGAAGGGAGTGCAGCAAAGAGGCTGTGGTCCCAGGCCTGGGTCTTCCCACTGCTTCCACAAGTCTCAGGCTGTGGTCCCAGGCCTGGGTCTTCCTACTGCTTCCGCAAGTCTCAGGTGGAGGGGAGGCCCTGAGAGGTCCTTGGCTGGGGGTAGCTCTGGTGCTAGAAGAAGAGATAGATATGTGGGGCTGGGCCACTCCATGTTCTCCTCAGAGAAGAAGGCCATTAGGACATTGGATCCTACAAAGCACATCCCTCTTGTCAGCAGAGACAAAGCTGCCCTTTCTGAAGATGTCTGCGAGCCTGCACTGTCCACATGAGCTCAGAGTGTGGGATGAAGCAAGTCTGCATTTGGGATCGTCTGGGCAGCCATGAGGGCTAAGGAGTCAGCTCCAGATGCCAAGAGCCGGGCAGGACCCCTCAGTGGAGGGTCTCTAGGCCCTGGAGCTGTCTCCCGCTCATCCTCCTTCAGAGGTGATGCTGAAATCGAATTGTGACTTGACCCCTTGAGATGACAGAAAAGTGCACCAAATTGCCACAGTTCACACTGCCTTGGTTTTCTACATTCTGGTAGAAATAACTTTGTTATGATGTGATTTTTGGTCTTCTGGATATATACCTAGTAGAGGAATTATAGGATCAAATGGCAGGTCTATTTTTAGATCTCTAAGTATTCTCCAAACATCTTTCCAAAAGGAACGTATGAGTTTGCATTCCCACCAGCAATGTAGAAGTGTTCCCTTTCCTCCACATCCATGCCAACATCTCTGGCTTTGGGATTTTGTGATGTAAGCTAATCTTTACTAGAGTTAGACAATATCTCAAAGTAGTTTTGGTTTGCATTTCATTGATGATTAAGGATGATGAGCATTTTTTCATGTATCTGTAGGCTGTGCACCTGTCTTCTTCAGAGAAATTTCTCTTCAAGTCTCTTGCCCACCCTGAAATGGGATCACTTGTTCTTTTCTTGCTAATACATTTGAGTTCTCTGTGGATTCTGGTTATTAAACCTTTGTCAGAGGAATAACCTGCAAATATCTTCCCCCATTCCAAGGACTGTCTGCTTCCTTTACCTACTGTGTTCTTGGCTGTGCAGAAGCTTTTTAGTTAGATCAGGTCAGAATAGTGTATTTTTTGATGCTGCTTGAATTGCCCAGGGAGTCCTCATCATAAAATATTCACCCAGGCTAACTCCTTCAAGAGTTTTTCCTATACTTTCTTTTAGTATTTTTATAGTTTCATGTCTTAAGTTTAAATCTTTAATCCAGTCTATCTTAGTTAATGGTGAAAGGTATGGGTCCGGTTTCAGTCTTCTGCAGGTTGCCAGCCAGTTCACCCAGCACCATTTGTTAAGTAGGGAATATTTTCCCCACTGAATGTTTTTAATTGGCTTGTCAAAGATCAAATAACGGTAAGTAGCTGGGCTCATCTCTTGGTTCTCTATTCTCTTCCATAGATCTACCTCTCTGATTTTGTGCCAGTACCATGCTGTTTTGATCAATATCGATTTATAGTATAACCTGAGGTCTGGTAGTGTGATTCCTCCTGCTTTGTTTTTATTTCTGAATAATGTCTTGGCTATTAAAGGTTTTTCTGATTCCATATAAAACAATGTATTATTTTTTTGTGATCTTTAAAGTATGACAATAGAGATTTAATAGGGATTGCAGTAAAGTTGTATATTGCTTTGGGTAGTATGGACATTTTAACAATGTTGATTCTTCCCAGCCATGAGCATGGTATGTTTTTCCATTTGTTAACATCTTCAGCTCTTCTTTTTTTAGAGTTTCATAGTTCTCTTTATAGAGATCTTTCATGTCCTTTGTTAGGTAAACTCCCAAATATTTCATGTTCTTTGGCACTACTGTGAACAGAATAGAGTCCTTGACTATTTTTTCAGCTTCGCTATTATTGGTATACATAAAGGCTACAGATTTATGAGGGTTGATTTTGTAACCTGAGACACTGCTGTATTCCTTGATCACATCTAAAAGTTTTTTAGTAGAATCCATGGTGTTTTCCAGATATACAATAACACCATCTGTGA